>SNQJ01S0019500.1:72783-97436 GCA_010110895.2 Picea sitchensis | reverse complement strand
ATGCTTTTCATTGCAAACCCTAGCTTTTCTCAAGACATGGTGTGCGATGTTGATCTTGAATTGAATAATGGCACTGATATGTTTCCTCTACCATCTTGTCTTAATGATATCTCATGTGAAGATGCAAGATTCCCTCTGTTAAAAGATCACTAGAGCATCCTCTTTACTGCACTGTTGGCACTCCAGTTTACTTGTTACTTCTTCTTCAAGAAGTAAGAAGCGTTATTATTATAGCAAACTTGTTGCAACATCCGTCAAATGCAACATATTTATAGATTTTGTAACGTCGCAATTCCGACGTAAAAAAGTCCCAAGTGACCGTTGGTATTTTGACTTGGTGAACATATTAAGGTGACTATTGGAGGGGAAAACCTAGTTTCCAAAACGTCGCAATTGTGACATACCTTTTCACAAACATGGCAAGAGAGACGTTCCATGTGGAAAACGTGGCAAGAGAGAGGTTCCAGTGGAAAATGTGGCAAGAGCGACGTTAACGTGGCAAGAGTGACTTTAACGTGGCAAGAGCGACGTTAACGTGGCAAGAGTGACGTTAACGTGGCAAGAGCGACGTTAACGTGGCAATTGTGACATACATGTTCACAAACGTGGCAAGAGAGACGTTCCAATGGAAAACGTGGCAAGAGCAACGTTCCAGTGGAAAATGTGGCAAGAGAGATGTTAACGTGGCAAGAGCGACGTTAACGTGGCAAGAGAGACGTCAACGTGGCAAGAGCGACGTTATCGGGCAACATGAATTTTTTTTTTTATAAATTTCCTCTATTTTGTGACAATATGGACAATTTTGTCCATAACGCCGCAAATAAAACGCCGAAATTTTTACAATATGTAGTAGTGATGGCCTTGTTGGCCTTTTTATGACCGAAAAAGTAAAATTAGGTCATTTATAGATTATATATTGAGGGTTTTGACTCTCATTTTATCATGAATTATTACTCACTATTTTTGAGGTTTGATTTTTAGCTCCCTATTGGGGGTTTTGGCTGAACTAGTGATGTGCACTTGTTGAAGGAAGATATTTTTTGGCATTTATGGTGTTTCTCTTGAAGGAAGGTGTTACAACTAGGGTTTGCATGGTTATTTCTTCATGAATTGTAAGTGTTTTTTTCTGCAAAAATTCTTATTGAATGGTTGTAGTTTAAATTTCTTGCATATTTCTTATAAACTTGTTGAATAAAAACCCTAGGGGACAAACACACAAGTAGGTCATTGTCTCATGTCCCCTGATAGAGAAAACTTTAGCCATTGAAAGAGAAGAAGAGAGCCTAGCCATAGCTACACTCCTTGCTTCTCTCTCCCCTGTGCTAGCCGTACCTTTAGAAATCCAAGAGAGGGAGACGTCCTAGGCCAAGGTTATCTACACCTAGGGCCATTTTTTTCCTTAGGGTTTGAAGAAAGAGCCTTGCTGCAGCAACACTCTCCCTCTTTAAGCTCTCTCGTCTTGTTTTTTGTGCTTTATTTGAGCTAGTCATTTGCCAGGAAGGAGGAGAGAGCATGAGGCCTTACTTTTGCAACACTGGAGTGAGCCTCTCTCCCCTAGGGTTCCATATTTGCGGACTTGCTTTAAAAACACCTTGAAACCTTTCCCTCTAGTCCTTTGGAATCTATTCCCCTTCAACTTGTGCATCCTTCACTTTCTAACTCCATATAACCCTAAGGCACTGATCTCCAACCTCTAGCGTTGAAGTGAAATCAAATCCAAACACTCTCAAACTTCTTTCAAACTGAAACCCTAACTACACTAACCCTAACCTACTAACCCAAGAATGCTGACGTCACCCTTGGTTATTTCATCTTGATGCAACAACACTCACTTTATAAGCAATTGAATGGTAGTTAAGAGCATTTATTGGATTGAGTGTTGATTTGTTACATTGAATGCTATATCGTTCTAGTATTTATTGACAAGTGACATATTTATCATTGTCGTTTTGCAAACATTGATTTCGTCAATATTTACTGTCAAATTACTTACATTGAATATCATATAGTCACTTACATATGAATTACTAACCCCATTGAACATAGCTTGCATATATCTTTCTTGTTGTTGTCTTGTTCCAGGCAGGTACATTTTCTTTGGGGGTTACTTCAAATTGGCCTTTGGCCAGACTATCTGATTGGCGGTAATCTGTGAGGGGGAAATTTGTCTTTGTACTTTTAGCCTTTTCCCTTTAAAAACCCCAAGTTACTGAGGACGTCTCACCTGGGCCTAGCCTCCATAAATAGAAAGAGCCTCCCCATTGCGGTGACATTGGGTGGGGAAGGTTCTTGTTTCACCAGTTTGACCTACCATTATTTAGCCTTTCTTGCATCTACAAACTATGCAATAACATTTTGGCATCATTGCCGGGGAACACTGAGTCAATACTCCTTAAACGACAAATATTTTCAGTAAGCCATGCCTCTAGAGTTTTATCTAACAAGCTTACCTGGTGACTCCACTAGGGCGTTTTCCCTTATCCTTTGATAGTTTCAGGAAAAATATCTAGCGACTCCACTAATTTTCCAGGGTGCCACCTTACTCTCAAAATCTATGATATTTCCAGGTTATGGGATCATGGCACACTAGGAACAAATGTATCCAAGTATTGATTTCAAAAGTTTTCAAGGATACCCAAATTACTTTGATACAAAATGGATAAACAACTCTCCAACATTTTTGGGCCTCCCAACTCCTCACATCAAAATTTTTTGGAGTATTTGAGCGAGATAAAGTTGGGAGGGGAGGATGCTCTTATAAAATTGTTCTTACTCACTCTATCATCCTACCTACAAGATCGTTTTAAGAGTTGTTGCAAAGACAGGGGTATATCATCTTTCATACACCTCATCAGTAGGTTTATAGACCTTACTAAGCCACATTGCCAAATGTATGAATATGTCCTTCAAAACCTCATGGTAGCCTTAGACGACAAAGGATTCACCATTGATATTATAGAAGATCTCAAGGGGGAATATCATGATCAATACCAAGAATCCTCTGATATAAAAGATGAGGTTTATGAAGACCATTATCAACCCCTTGAAGAGGAGCAAGACCTCTCCCATAATCCAAGAGAATGTAGTGAATATGTAACTAGAAAGGCAGATTATGAGGATGAGGCACCAGTAACTGCTCCTCCATCCGACAAAGCTCTCCAAGATCCTATTCCATCTACAAAAAATGAAGAGAATGAGATAAGTTATTTTCCTCTCAAAATGTTTGATGATACCTTATTCTATGACTCAAACAGTGAAGAAAAAATGGAGCCCTCGAACAAACTAGAAGATGATGAAGCTCCTACACAGGAAGGAGCGATCAAGGTGAGTTACTTTTCTATCCAAATTTTTAATGATTCTCTATCTTATGATGTGGAAAGTGAAGAAGTTTCGGATGTTTTAACCCCTTCATGTTATGATGAAGATAACGACTCTATTGAAAATTTTGATGAATTCATACATGTCAGGAAACATATATGGGATATGATTGGATATGATGTCGATCCCATGTACGACATTGGTGGTCCTTTCCAAAAGTTGCATTTGCATTTATCACATGAAGTTACTAATGATTTTGACATTTGGCAACAAGAACTTGACTCTATTAAGACACGCAAGGGTGACTTGATGCTATTCTCTCCAATTAATTTTCAGTCATACTTTGAGGACTTTGATGACTATCCATATGAGCACTTAGATTTATCCTATGAAGAAAGTTATCAACCAACATTATGCTTAGATGTTGATAAAAATGAGGAAGTTACTTCCCTGAAGCAAGATGCTTGTGATAAGATTTTCCACCCCCCTTTAATCACTTTGCCTCGCTATGTCACTAAAGGTGTGGTTTGGAAATGTGTCCCTTATCCCAAGTCTCCTGTAAGGCAAAACCTCATTTTGGATTTTAGGGGAAAGTTGAGTGCCTCAAGAAGAAGCCTATTATCACAGTTTTCCAACCTCTCCTTTAGGAATGGTCAGTCATCCTTTCAGTTTTTGCTAATCCCTCCTCGGGCCTCAAGTTGTGAAGACATCCAAGGTGGCCAACTTTCAGATTCCTCAAGTCAGTCTCCTAAACCTTTGACTTTTGACAATCCATTCCTGAGATGGATTGAGCACTCTTCGAAGAGTATGCATTGGGATCACTTTTTCCCTCCCACCCGCCTCCATGAGTTAGACTTTGAGATTTCCGAGGATATGATACATATTCTAACCCATGAAATTTTTGTGCTCAATTTATCACTATTTTGGTTTATGATGAAGCACAAAGGCAGGTATTGAGGAACGTTGTTGGGTTGGCTTCACTGGTTGTTTGACTACACCCAACATTCCAGTCAATCGGTAAGTACAGGTAAGAATTTTTCTTTCATCTTCTTACTCATTGATTGCTTCATTTTAGTATATATATCTATGTATGCTAGGGTGGCATTACCACCCCATTTTTGTTATTGATGCCCCTATCGAGATTGAGTAGGTCTACAGGTTATGCTAGAGATGTTGAGGTTCTCGTGTGCTCTATGGTGAGCACATGTCCCCGAGTTGGAGCCAAATGTTATCTCCGCCTTTTAGGGATAACTAGGAGATCTTGTCTTGAGGCCCATAAGTCCTAGACATGGAGTATCGAGAGCAAGATTGACTTGAGAATGGCCCTGGAGGGCCCATCCTTTTCTTCTTCCATCAGCTTTATCTTGNGCCATCGGCTTGGTCTTGTATCAGAAGAGGTTCTTTCTCCATGAGGTGATTGGTCCAGGTATCATGGTATGTGTCACTTTTGATTATTAAAACCTTTAAATATATGCATATGATTCCTTTTATCTCTAACAACTGCTTGGATCTTTCATTTTCCCACTTGACCATGCTTGGGGGAATTGAAAGGGTGCCCTAGCAAGGCTGTGCCCATAAGTTTTAGTTTGCCACCGGTGAAATTTCTGAAAAGCCATCATTCGCTCCCATCATAGCACCATTGTTTCATCTTATCTCCCGCTCATTTATCCCATTCCCATTGTCTAGGAATTGGGTTGACCTATTTTTAGGATTGCACCTTATCTCATGGGAAGAAGGGGCTAAAGGCCCAGAAGGTAAAAGCCATTGGTAAAAGACAAAAGCCTAAAAATGAAACCTCGAGATGCTTCACCCAGGGATCCCCGAGAAGGCAATAAAATGTCTCTTAGCAAGAAACAAGAGGGACCTGGAAAATAACAAACAAGAACTAGTAATAGGATAGGGGGTCTCATCACGAGCCATCCTATTCGGTTCATGGGTACCTAACAATATGACATTGCCACCATCTAGTTACCACGCCAAGGCAATGACCTTTGGTTGCATGGCCAAGGGAAAGGGGGTCTCATCACGAGCCAACCTTCTCATCTCTGTGAAAGTACTTATGGGTAACACTGTCAGCTCTGCTCACCATGCCAAGGCAGTGTCCTCTGGTTAGCCCTTGAATAAAAAGAAAAAGAAGAAGAAAAAGAAAATAAAATAATAAAGCAAGAAAAAGAATAAAGGCAAGAACGGGCTTGGAAAAAATGCATCCATGACAGGTACATCTCACCTTCTACAAAGGCACCCATAGATAACATTATGCATCCTGGGCCTTCACTGCACCCACATGTCTGGACATCCCCTAGCCACATCACCTCACTTACATGGCTTGGATAAAATCTTCATGGAAACTTTCCTTTTCTTGTGGATACTAGCCCAATAGGACGTCTTGTCTTTTTCTCCAATCTTCTATTGAGGTTTCTGTAATGTCTTTGAGCTATTGACTAATGTATTAGGGTTTTTATGCATATGTTTAATAATATTGATGATGAAATGTGATTAAAATTGCTATGATCCTAGTGACTGATGAGCCCATGGAGGGTGTATCGTTTGATGTGCAGGACCATGCCCGACGAACAGGTACCATTTGGACAAGTACACATGGGGAGATGACCAGTTCGGACCTTCATGGGGATGGAGATCCCACTAGATGGATGCTGAGATCCCATCAGGGGGTAGAGACAGAATGGAGATGGATCAGGGCTTTTTCACTGAAGAGGAAGAGGACGTTCCATCAGAGGCACTCCGGTAGGACTAGACTTGGGGGGAATCACCCCTTTTCAGTGGAACACCAACCTTGGAAGGCTTGGGATGTCTCCATATTCACCATGACATCATCTAGCTTCATCGATGCTTTTGGAGGTAGACTGGGCAACAGTGACATGTGTGGCATGTTGGATAGGCCCCTGGGGGGCTAATGTTTTGCTCCTTGGTGTCTCATTTTCCCTAGAAGGGGATAGTGCCTCCATTGAAGGGGATTTTACTCCCATTTTTACTTGATTAGGGATTTTTACTTAGCATTTAATGTAAAAATAGTATGATTTTGACATTGTGGCCTTGTCGACCTTTTTATGACCTAAAAAGTAAAATTAGGTCATTGATACACTGTATATTAAGGGTTTTGACTCTCATTTTATCATGAATTATCACTCACTCATAGTGAGGTCTGATTTTTAGCACCCTATTGAGGTTTTTGGCTGAACTAGTGATGCACAATTGTTGAAGGAAGAGATTTTTTGGCATTTATGGTGTTTCTCTTGAAAAAGGGTGTTACAACTAGGGTTTGCATGGTTATTTCTTCATGAATTGTAAGTGTTTTTTCTGCAAAACTTCTTATTGAATGGTTGTAGTTTAAATTTATTACATATTGCTTATAAACTTGTTGAATCAAAACCCTAGGGGACAAACACACAAGTAGGTCGTTGTCTCATGTCCCCTGATAGAGAAACCTTTAGCCATTGAAAGCGAAGAAGAGAGCTTAGCCATAGCTACACTCCTTGCTTCTCTCTCCCATGTGTTATCCATACCTTTAGAAATCCAAGAGAGGGATATGTCCTAGGCCTTGGTTATCTACACCTAGGGCCATTTTTTCCCTTAGGGTTTGAAAAAAGAGCCTTTTTGTAGCAACACTCTCCCTCTTTAAGCTCTCTCGTCTTGTTTTTTGTGCTTTATCTGAGCTAGTCGTTTGCTAGGAAGGAGGAGAGAGCATGAGGTATTGCTTTTGCAACACTGGAGTGACCCTCTCTCCCCCAAGGTTCCATCTTTGAGGCCTTGCTTTAGTAGCACCTTGAAACCTTTCCCTCTAGTCCTTTGGAATCTCGTCCCCTTCAACTTGTGCATCCTTCACTTTCTGACTCCATTTAACCCTAAAGCACTGATCTCTAGCCTCCAACGTTGAAGTGAAATCAAATCCAAACACCCTCAAACTTCTTTCAAACTAAAACCCTAACTACACTAACCCTAGAATGTTTACGTCACCCTTGGTTATTTCATCTTAATGTAGCAACGTTCACTTTATAAGCAATTGAATGGTAGTTAAGATCATTTATTGGATTGAGTGTTGATTTGTTACATTGAATGCTATATCGTTCTAGTATTTATTGACAAGTGACATATTTATCATTGCCATTTTGCAAACATTGATTTCGTCAATATTTACTGTCAAATTGCTTACATTGAATATCAGATAGTCAGTTACATATGAAGTACTAACCACATTGAACATAGCTTGCATATATCTTTCTTGTTGTTGTCTTGTTCCAGGCAGGTACATTTTCTTTGGGTGTTACTTCAAATTGGCCTTTGGTCGGACTATCTGATTGGTGGTAATTTGTGAGGGGGAAATTTGTCTTTGTACTTTTAGCCTTTTCCCTTTCAAAACCCCAGGTTACTGGGGACGTCTCCCCTGGGCCTAGCCTCCCTAAATAGAAATAGCCTCCCCATTATGGTGACATTGGGTGGGGAAGGTTCCTGTTTCGCTAGTTTGACCTACTATTCTTTAGCCTTTCTTGCATCTACAAACTGTGCGATAACAGGACAAATATATGACAGTGGATGAGATCATGGATTCATAGATTGGTTCAGAGAGTGGTTCAGAGACAAAGGAACATTATCATAATGGATGATAATTACACAGGTGTTGGCAGCCAAATAACATTTTTCCATTTGTCTTATAAGCTGCCTATACCAATGTTTGCAAACATCGATTTTTCGTTGCAATTCTCAGATGAATTACATTTTTATTCTTTGCGTCTTTTGCATGATTATTTTCATTTTGTTTTCACAACTGTAAGCGTGAAAACATTGGTCTTTCGAAGCCGTGTCAAAATCATTGTTTGAACTGTCGTCATCCTTCTTATTGATATGCCCTTTGGGCCTACATTTCGCTTATCATTCTGTAGCTGGCAAAACTTTCTAACTATACTCATTGGACATTCTTGTATTGATTGGGTAATTTGGTTTTATTAAGTTTGTAAGTCATTGGCTCTTGGATTTACATGTTTTTATTTGGCCTACTTACCCATTGGTTTCACAACAATGCACAGGCGTTATGGTTAAATCTTTCACATATATCTTTGATATGATACCTATGTTTGTGTTTATAAAACTATTGGCACGTTGGTCAAACCTTTTGATATAAATGATTATATGGATACCCATTGGCACATTGGTTAAACTATTGATTATGTGAGTTGATACACTAGCGCATAGTCCATTTTTGGTTTTGATTTATATGTCAGGTGTTTAAAACTATGGTATAATGTTGATTGCACATACACTTACCATTGTTTCATTAGTCAGCCAGGTGACATGAGTATTGAAACCGACAGTTGTACTTTGACCATAATTGTTATGCATGGCAGAGATAAACTCCACCACCCTCGCACGCTGGCATTTATGCCTACCCTTATCACCGTTCACCTCTGTTAGCTCGGGAAAACTTCGAGTATCTCTGCTCCTATGTGTGTTATGCCACAAACACTTGGCTTACCATGTGCTCGGCTCCATGGCACCAGTCATGTGGATCGAGCCAAATGGAAACCAAGCCTTGTTAATGTTTGACAATGCCCGCAAAGACCTGGAAGATAACGGATGGCTTACCTTCGTGAAACGATTTGAGGGTTTTAATCTAGCTATGGCATGATAGTTTGCCATGACCTTTGATGGCTGTAAAGCCAAGGTGGGTGATATATAGTTGGAAATTGATGAGAATTTTATCAGTTCTGCTACAGGGTTAGCTGCCACAGGACATCGTTGGTTCAAAAATTGTAAGGTCGAGGAGGTTTCATGGACACTGTTGTTCCTCTCGCGAAAAGTCACCTCTTATGACAGAGGTATGCCCATATCTGCACTTAAACCACGATGGCACGATACTTTGATGATAATCAAGTAGTTCGTGACCTGTGCAGGTCGATACGGGCTTGTATTTCTCTACCACCTGCGTTTGCTAATGAATTTTATGGGATATTCGTTGAATATGCCCTTTTTCTTTCATCGTAGCCTATATAAAATGTCGAAAATATTTAAAAGGCAGAAGGCTGACAGTAGCCTATTTCACTATGGGCTCATTAAGCCTATCGTTGTTTATCATTTGATTTTGCATGGTGATAGTTGGATAGCGTTCATCGCTCATAATGGCTTCGATGACACAAACCCTATACAGGTTGACAAGCCTGTGGTGAGTGAAGTCAAGATTGGAACCCCTGTGCCCTTCCATATCCTATTGCCTGCTCCTAAGCCTTCGGCCTACCCTTCTATCGACTTACCAGATATTGGAATTGAGAATCCCGAGACTATTAAAAATCCCGTGAGCAGAAAGCCCAAGGCAAACCCTACTGCTAATGCCAAGGGAAAAAGGAACGCTAGACTCATTTCAAGGATGGTCAGGAACAAACCTAAACCCTCTACTGAGTCAAAGCCTATAATCCTGAGTGAGGATTCCGACTCTGATATAGAACATTTTTTAGCCAATGAGTACCCGTACTCATATCGTTTATGCCCTAAACCACCTTACGATTTCGTGACAAATATTCCCCCTTGCCTAAAAGATAACCCTAGCTACCCTGGTATTAAATTGCCTCGCGAAACCCTCAACAATTACCCAAACCCTCTCCCGCTCTTACAAAACCCACACAGTCTCCCTGTGAACAATGCGATTCATGGTTGGAACGATACTACATTGATGTTCCACTACTCCAATCAAAAATTCAGTCACTGAAAGATCAAATTGCAGTATTGACCAATAAAAAAGATAAGCTCCAAGCAGCTGATAAGAAGCAGAAGACAACAGGCTCCGTCCTTTTCAAGAATGTTGAATCGGCCACAGCCGTTATCAACTCTAAATTGGCATGATCGAGCCATCTCGTCGCTGTACAGGTATGAATTTTGATATCGTTTTAGTTTCGTGAATGATCAAGGTAAATATAATGATTTGAATTCTGTGTTTGAATAGCTCTGTTTCTCATTCAAATTCCTTTGTCATTTAGTGTTCATCCTGTATACTATTTCAATTTGCTAAAAATGAATGGAATTTTGTTTTGGATATATGGTTCGATCATTCCCAGTATAGCCATTGATAGATTTTTGGGATTTGAACGATCTTCGTTTGGTTTTGATTTGTTAGCTTGTATGATTGAAGTAACGAAATTAATGGTTTGTTTTCAACTAGATTTGTGTTGTATCTATTCCAAACAAGAAGTGTTTCATGATCAATTTAGAATACGAATATGATTGGATTCGATTTTGTTATGGTTCATACGCTGTGATTGGTAAACGATTTCAATGAATTTGGTTGTCGCTATGCTGTGTCATATAATGTTCCATATTTGATCGTTTCTAAGTTGGGAAAAATGACTCTGTTTTGATGGAAACGATGCTTTCACTTTAAGTTTGTGCAAGTGATACTCACGCCCGAATCGTGGAATGTTTTGATCCACGACGACTATGTAAATCCCAGCTGTTTGATTCGTTTTGGATAGCCGTATCTTCGGTTAGTTTGATCGATTTTATGAATTGCATTCATATCAAAATAGATTTGATTACAACTCTATTTTCAAACGATTTTGTTAACTCAATTCAACTTATCTCATTCTGTTAAAATCGTATGAGGAGATTCGTGTAATAGATGTTTCTAAAAGTACTCAAGAAAAGATTTTGTGAATGATTTTGTCTGCCCCAATTTGCTATAGCAAACGATCGACCAATTTTGACGAACTCTGTTACGAATTGATCAATCCTGTTATGATTTCATCTACACGCCAGTGTTGGTTTAATTCGCTTATGGTTTAAATCGTTTTCTCTGTTGTTACAGCCATAACGATTGGAAAATGGTTTTGTTGGATTCGATCGTATATCCTGTTTAACAATTGCATACGATTTGTTTTGATTACATCAGTTCCAAATTGATATGAAACGATTTCACAAATGTTGATTATGATTTTGTTGACCCGACTTGGTGGTAACACGAGAAACAGAGTATGCCTATCTCTGTATTCGGTTGAATGATTTTGATCCTATTTGATTTCGAATGCTATAACAAGTTCAAATTGAATTATTCATTTTCAAATAGTGATTGGATGGTAATTGAATTTAATTTCCTTAAAATATTTTCAATTAATTTTAATGCTGATTATGTATCTTATTTAGACTAGCTACAGAATCAGAGGATTCTATAGCTAGTCTGTAGAATTAGATTTTTATTATTTTATTAATAAAAGATCCTTCTAACTTGTCTATTTTGGACCCTTTTCAGGTGAATTCAAATTGCATGGGACTTGATGGATAGTCTAGAGGATATTTGGATATTTTAGTTTTATTTTAGTTTCCTAGCTTAGACAATTTTGGGATATCTTCCCAGATTTTATGTAAACAGTTTTATAACTTCCACAGGGAGGTTTACCCTGTGGAAAACTTATAAATACTTATTATTTTTGTAATAATGATCATCCTCATTCGTGGGAGAACAAGGATATGGATTTCTAATACAAACTGAGACAGGAGTTGATGTTCTGCTACAACTTTTGCTTTCATAATATCAATCTTTTGTTTCATGTTTATGTTTATCAATTTGCACTTGATTAATGACTACTTTATCTATCTTAGTCTTTTGCAAACTGATATGATTTAATTAATATGATCCATGCCTGACTTCTGTCAACATTTAAAACACAACAATTACTTGGTTCAGTTTATGGATGATAGATTTCTCTTCTTCATCAATTGAATTATTTTGTATAAGTCTTTGCATAGAGGTTTACCTAATTGTTAAGATTTATAAATTATATGATTGTTGTGATTTTTATGTCTTGTTTGTCCTGTAAACAAACTTAAAGAGCACTGCATCTATCGTTTACGAGAAACTTCTGGATTATTCGGTGTGGGTTTCCTCCCTCCGATCATCTTAGAAGATCATCATACACATGACGAGCCTAGAGCGTTTCCAGGTCAGTTTGTTATTTATTTGTTTAGTATATTTATTAGTACTTTAGGTAGATATATTTGTAGTTTAGTTTAGTGATACAGTTTAGTTAGCTTTCTATTTTATTTTTGTTCATAAAATTATAAAATCAACAAAAACATCTCTCTCTGTCTTAGGGCAGAATGCAAATGAGTTTTTCAGGTTTTATTCAAATCTGTAAATTGTAGATATTGTATATTTTGTGAATAAGTTATATTTCAATTAGTAGTTTTAGTATAATAGTAGATAGTAGATTGTATTTATAGAATAGTTAGGTTTGTTTAGTTTGTTTTAATAATTAGTTTTAGTTTAGTCTGTTTTAATAATTAGTTTTAGTTTAGTTTGTTTTAATAATTAGTTTTAATTAGATTAGTTTATTAGTTTGTTTTATTTATTGTTAGTTAGTTTAGTTTGTTTTATTTAGTTTTAGTTAGATTAGTTAGTTTAGAATAGTTTTCTTTTTTATTTTATTTAGGACCTTAGATCGGCTAACGGAGCTGCTAAACCCGTCAGGGTGGTTCATCCCAAACGGCTTGGGTTATTAGACAACCCCGGACCGGTTCCACTCTCTCAATTGACGGATGATCGATTTCGCCCGTCAACAAATGGCGCTAGAAGGAGGGCTTGAACTTAATTAATGGCACGAGGCAGTCGCAAGAATCCTCCACCCCCTAATCGATCACCTATAGTAACTAGAAGCCATTCAAACGATAATATCCCCCCTCAAATAGCAACTAATTTAACCGACGATCCACAGATCACAGTTGAGCCAGCAACCCCTAATCCTACAGGTGGTGATATACAAGAGATTGTCCATCAATCTCTTATAAAAACACATAGTGCCTTAGCTCGTCTTAGGCAACCGAACCATCTGTGGGGTCAACCTTTAGACTTCTCTGATATCAGAGAACAATTAGGTGACACTAATCCTACTGTGAATCCCATAGATCCAATCTTAAATCCTGCTGCAGGAGGATCTGGGATACCTCCTTCACCTCCTCCATCATCTCCTTCCTCTTCTGAAGGAGATTCCTCTGGTGAAGGAAATTCACCTTCTCAGCCTTCCACACCCACTACCCCAATGGCAAATCAGAACAACCCTGCTAGACCCTGGCTTGATAAGGATGTTGTAGTTGTACCTAGAGCTCAACACCCTTTACCTAAACACCCGAAGAAATGGCTTCCCAAGTTTGATCCTGACTCAAAACAGATCGCTGAAGATCACATTAAAAAGTTTATGTTAGCCATCAAACTCCGTAATATCAAACATGAAGACGTTGTCTGTAGGTTGTTCCCTTATACCTTCGAGGGAAATGCATCCACATGGTACTTTGCCCAACAACCCCATACCATCGTGTCTTAGTAAAAGTTCGAGTCATGCTTTTTGGAAAAGTTCGGAGACGGTAAACCTCCAGAAGTCTTAGTCATGGACCTTTCAAGCTTAATAATGAACCCAAAAGAAAAAGTTAAAGACTTTAATCAAATATTCTTAACACTTAAAAATCGAATCCCTGCAAATTCTATGCCTGCTGAAAGTCTTATAATAGCTTACTACACTAAAGATTTACATCAAAGCATAGCTATTTGGGTTAAACGATCTATGAAAGCCACGTTGTTAGAAGCCTTTGAGGAGGCCAGCCAGATTGAAAAAGACATACTTAGCCTTAAGGACTCTTCTGGCAACGAAACTGAGACTAGTTCTTCTTCCAAAAAGAAGATCGAAATCCTCTCCAGACCCACTCAAAGTAAAACGCAACCTGAAAAATCTGATTTAGAGAACTTAACTAAAGTTGTTCAAAAACTGTCAAATCAAGTTATAGACTTAAAAAGGTCAATCGAAGAAGCTTCTTCGAGTAAAGGGCCCTATAAACCTCCTTTTCGGAAGCCCTTTCCCACCAACCGACCTAATACAACCACCGAAGGCCTTAATCTAGAAAGTTTGCAATGCGCTCTTCAAACAATTCTAGAGGCCCAAGATAACTTGATACCCCCTGACATCCCTCAGGAGGTAGTTGAACAAGAATCCGCTCTAGAAGAAGAGTCTTCTCCAAACATTTTTGGACACTTCTCGGATAGCATTTTCAAAGCTAACTTCGAGACAGTCCACCCTTATAACACCAGGAGTAAGAAAACCAACAAATCTTCTTCCGAAAACACTACAACTTCGCTTCCAAAGCAATCTAAATCAGATGAGACTAAATAGAGTAATGTGAACCCCAACTTAGATTATGATGTTGTTGAAGATCTTAAAAAGTTAAGGGCTAACATTTCTATTTATGAGTTATTGAAGTTTCCATTTCTGTTACAAAAAACGTTGCAAAATATTTTGGAGAACGGAAAAAATGGTAATTCTAATGGTAACAAGGTTGTGCAAAACAAAGTCCCTCATAAGACTTCCACTAAAAATAATCCTGATCCTCAAGATAAATGAAGCCTTCCTATAAGTAATGTAAATAATGTAAATAAAGTAGCTTTAGATATTGTGAGTAAAAAGCCACAAGCTACTACTCTTAGTACTCGCAAAAATGTACCTCCTTTCTTGTTAACTTTCGAGATCTTCAATAGAAACATGCATAATTGTATGGTGGAATCAGGGGCGTCATCCAATGTGATGCCTTGGTCTGTCTGCCAGAAGATTAACGCTGAAGTGGAACCATATACTTTAAAAATCATACAACTTGATCGAACCAATGTTAAAGTTATAGGCGAACTAAAAAATGTATTGATTAGATTATAGTCTAACCCCAAGGTTCATCAGGTTATTGATATAATCGTTGTGGATATTCTAGAAGTGTATGGTCTATTTTTAAGCAGGGACTAGTCGGAGCAGCTACATGGTTACTTCGCGACAGACTGGTCTCACCTATGGCTTCCAGAGAACAACAAGCCTAATAAGATCAAAGTAAATCGTGAACGTTACCTCAAGTTCACGGTCACAGATTTGAACAATCATAATGAACCATATACACCTTTTGCTGATTCACCCGAAATCCAAGGGATGGATACCTTCTTCGGCAATTTCATGGTCGAGGCTTCACCTATCATCAATCCAGAACAACAGTCTGAGATTGTAAAATGTATGCAACCAACAGCTTCTATGCAACGGTCCCATGAGCCCGATGGAAATCAAATTTGGTCTCTATATTTCAATGGGTCTAAGTCTAAAGAAGGAGCTAGTGCAGGCTACATCATTATCGATCCGGCAGGTAAGCAGACATTAATTGCATGTAGACTAGAATTTGAATGTACTAATAATACTGCAGAATATGAGGCTTTACTGCAAGGTCTCAGAAAAGCTTTGTATATGAACATTCAAAACCTGGCTGTATTTGGCGACTCTGAAATAGTGGTTAGACAGGTAAGAGATTCTATCCACTGTCTCTCTCCGCATCTCAAAAGCTACTAGTCTGAGGTATGGATTTTAATGAACAAATTTTTTGCTTTCAATATAAATTCCATTCCTAGAGTAAATAACGCTGAAGCAGATCTATTAGCTAATGTAGCTTCTAAACTTCTTCCTGCAGAAGGCTTGTCTCCAGACGCATTCTCTGTGGAGCTGTTGTTTCAGCCATCCATTCCCGACAACATCACAAACTGGAGAGTATTTGACAATGATCAGCAGATCATTAACTTTCTGCACATGGAAGAAACCTTTCAAGGCGCAGTGATAGACGAACGCATGCACAATGACAATTTGCACGATTTTACGGCGCAGTGATAGACGAACGCATGCACAATGACAATTTGCACGATTTTACGGTAATACCTAATCCGAAAACTCCTGAAGCTTTATCGGACATGGTAAATTCCATACCCAAATCTATAGTTAGATTAGAAAAGTTTTATGATTTTGAAGATAAATTTAAAAAGATGGTCAACTGTAAAACCAATAGTTGCTCGTTGTCTTATGAAAAAGTAAACTTAGGAACTAATGAAAACCCTCAGTGCATTAACCTAGGCTTGGGATGTTCTAGACAAGAAAAAACTGCATTTGTTAAATTATTTAAAGAATTTAAGGATGTCTTTGCATGGACGTATGATGATCTTAAAACTTTCGACCCTAATATCATACAGCATGTCATCCCGATGAAGCCCCAAACCTTACCCTTCCAATAGAAACTGAGGAAGATGCATCCTAAACTAGAACTGACCGTTCAAAAAGAATTGAATAAACTCCTAAGTGCTAAAACATTTTTTCCCGTTAGGCACACTCAATGGGTTTCTAACCTTTTCCCAGTTCGGAAGAAAAACGGGGAAATCTGACTCTGTGTCAATTTCTGAAACCTCAATAGAGCGTCTGACAATGACAACTATCCTGTCCCACCCATGGAACAGATCCTTCAATAGGTATCTGGTTCCAAGAGGCTATCCCTATTAGATGGTTTCTCTGGATACAACCAAGTCCTGATGTCTCCACCAGACCAACTCAAGACTACCTTCCGTACTCCGTGGGGCACTTATGCTTATCACAAAATGCCCTTTGGATTGATTAATGCTGGTGCCACCTTTCAGAGAGAAATGGACATTGCTTTCTGAGGCTTAATCAATCAGTCCATCATAGTTTACTTAGATGATGTGACTGTATATTCTAAAAACAAAGACAATCATCTAGCTCACTTACGAGCCGTCCTACTGTGATGTCGTAAATACGACATCTCCTTAAATCCCAAAAAATCCATCTTTGCAGTAGAACAGGGTAAACTCTTAGTATTTATTGTGTCTAGCGAAGGAATGATTATTGACCCCGAAAGGACTCAATTCATCGCGAAACTTCCCCCTCCTACATACAAAAAATCCATGCAGTCTTTCTTAGGCCAGATTAATTTTGTGAGGAGATTCGTCCCCATTTTCTCCGAAATGGTCAGACCTTTACAGAATTTGATTAAGAAAGATACCCAATATCACTGGGGAGCCCTGGAAAACCAAGCTTTCAATGCAATAAAGAAGGCCATAATAGACGCTTCGTCTCTCATGAGCCCAGATTTTTCTCAAGACTTTACACTCTACACTTTTGCTTCTAACTGTTCCTATGCCGCCGTCCTAACTCAGAAGAATGCCAAGAACCACGAAGTACCCATTGCCTTTATGAGCTCTGCTTTCAAAGGTGCTGAACTTAACAATCCAGCAGTGGATCAGCAAGCCTACACTATTTTCAAAGTAGTCAAACACTTCCGGTCCTATCTTTTGAAGTCAAGGACAAAAGTCATTGTCCCCTACCCAGCCGTAAGGAACTTATTAGTGTAGAAGGAACTAAGAGAAAAGAGAGCTAACTGGGTCACCTCCTTGCAGGAGTATGACTTAGAAATCACTCCAGCTCAGATTGTGAGAGGCCAAGGGTTATGTAAGTTGGTGGTTGATTTAGAACAACAAGAAGATAGTGATACGTCAAACCTAGGACAAAATGGTCAAACCCTAATCTATTGCGCACAAAACCTAGTTAGTCCTTGGTACAATGATATTAGATTCTGTCTTGAACATGGGTCAGCACCTCGTCACTTAGACCCCCCTAAGAGAAGAGCGTTGAGGTTAAAATCTTCCTCCTTTCATCTGATTAATGGTGTACTGTTTCGTCAGAATTTTGACGGCGTACTGATGCACTATCTCGAAAAAGATGAAGCAGAAAAATGCTTGCTAGAGTTGCATGCTGGAGAAGCTGGCGGTCACTTCGGTGGTGACACCACTGCTCATAAAGTTCTAAGAGCCGGTTATTACTGGCCCATTCTTTTTATAGATTCCCATGCCTTGTGTCGTAAATGTATCATCTGTCAGAAAGCGTCGGGGCAGTTGCAAAAACCAGCCTTTCCCTTGCAACCCGTTTCAGTCGATTCTCCTTTCCAGCAATGGGGCCTTGATATCATAGGTCCGATTAACCCTCCATCCTCACAACAACACAAGTTTATTGTGACAGACACAGATTACTTTACTCGATGGTCTGAAGCTATTGTGTTAAGAACTGTCAACACCAGTCAAGTAATTGCCTTTCTAAATTCGAATATCATCACTCGTTTCGGTATCCCTAACTGTTTAGTTTTCGATAATGCTTCTTACTTTTCCTCTCTTGAGATGAGCGAGTTCACTTTGGAAAAAGGAATTAAGTTGAAGAATTCTACTAGTTACTACCCCCAGGGCAATGGATTGGCAGAATCAACAAACAAGAACTTGATTAAAATTATCAAGAGAACCATGGTTGAAAATCATAAAAATTGGCACAATGCGCTGCTGAATGCGCTATGGGATGATAGGGTAACGCCAAAGGAAGTTATCGATAACTCCCCCTTTTTTCTCATTTATGGCAGAGAATTGATTCTGCCACCTCATATTCTTCTTCCTTCACTTCAGTTGTCACAGAAAGTCCAAGAAGAAGATTGTCCCCCTTTGGAAAAATGAATTAACGATTTGATAAATCTAGAAGAGGTAAGACCCCAAGCTAAATGTAAGTTAGATAAACATCAACAATTGATTAAAATATGGTTTGATTCTAATTCTGCTTCTGATAGGAATTTCGAAGTAGGCAATCTCGTCTTGAAGTGGGACAAACCACATGAGGGAAAGGGAGAGCACACTAAATTTCAAAACTTATGGCTTGGACCGTTTTTAATTGATGAAAAATTAGGTTCTAGTTCTTTTTGATTGTAGAATCTTGAAGGGCATCTTGACACCTATCCGGTTAATGGCCAAGCCCTGAAGAGATACTTTGCTTGATTACAACCCTTGTATATTATGTAAATATTTTATTTTTATTTGCATTTGCGTTTGCTGTTTGTTTTGATTTTGATTTGAGTTGATCAGTTTTTGTCTTTAAAAATACACATACCTGTACACTGAGCTATTTAGAGAAAGATGATAGATAATTCCTTCGCTGAAATAACTTCTGAAAAATTTGTACAAACATCACTAGTATATTTCTGAAATTTATATCTTTATTGGAAAAATCTGTTGTTCGAAAGAAGTTGACTGATTTTGATCTTTGAGCAAAGTTCGTCATGATCATCTATTATCTTTTTACGCTGTCCCTTTTCCATAAAGGAATGACTCAGAAGATGTCTCCCTGTCTTAGGAAGTTTTTTTTGTAAATAAAACATCTCTGGATCTAAATAAGGGACGATTCTAAAAAATTCTGATGAGGTCTGAAAAAATATGTTAAAATTTCATGATTTTCAGCGTCACCCCGCTCAACTATATATCTATAAAAATAAAAAAAAATAAGTTATTAATAAGAGCTATGGGAAATGCTTGTAAACCCACCGGGATACTGAACAGGTCTGCTGGCAGTGGGTAAATGCATGCATGGCGCCAAGACAACTTCTTCGGGGTACTGAACAGGCCCACTGGCAGCGAAGCAATGTCGGGTATATGAAAATTTGTAAAAATGAAACCTCTTTAATGTCCTTTATTCCAATCCAGAACTTCTTAACAGGATACAGATGTCAGAGTGGGTTAAATGGAAACCCTGTCGAGGCTATGGACGCCCGCTGGCAGCAGTGGCTATGCCAACAGTATTGGAGATTTTTATCTTTAAAATCGTGACTTGTTGATCTTAAGATTATTATTAGTTTTCACCATTTGAAACACTGCTGAAATGATTGGTTAATGATGATGTTTATACGATTTTCTGGTTGTTATTTTTGAGTTGTAATTTTCTTTGTTGTCCTAATCTGAATTTGTTTCTTTTGATAGAGATAACTGATTCTACCAGTGTGTCGCCATTGTTGGCAGCCAAATCACATTTTTCCATTTGTCTTATAAGCTTCCTACACCAATGTTTGCAAACATTGATTTTTCGTCGCAATTCTCAGATGAACGACATTTTTATTCTTTGCGTCTTTTGCACGATTATTTTCATTTTGTTTTCACAACTGTAAGCATGAAAACATTGGTCTTTCGAAGCCGTGTCAGAATCATTGTTTAAACTGTCGTCATCCTTCTTATTGATATGCCCTTTCCACCTACATTTTGCTTATCATTTTGTAGCTGGCAAAACTTTCTAACTGTACTCATTGGACATTCTTGTATTGATTGGGTAATTTGGTTTTATTAAGTTTGTAAGGCATTGGCTCTTGGATTTACATGTTTTTATTTGGCCTACTTAACCATTGGTTTCACAACAATGCACAGGCGTTATGGTTAAATCTTTCACATATATCTTTGATATGATACCTATGTTTGTGTTTATAAAACTATTGGCACGTTGGTCAAACCTTTTGATATAAATGATTATATGGATACCCATTGGCACATTGGTTAAACTATTGATTATGTGAGCTGATACATTGGCGCATAGTCCATTTTTGGTTTTGATTTATATGTCGGGTGTTTAAAACTATGGTATAATGTTGATTGCACATACACTTACCATTGTTTCATTAGTCAGCCAGGTGACATGAGTATTGAAACCGACGGTTGTACTTTGACCATAATTGTTATGCATGGCAGAGATAAACTCCACCACCTTCACACACTGGCATTTATTCCTACCCTTATCACCGTTCACCTCTGTTATCTCGGGAAAACTTCGAGTATCTCTGCTCCTGTGTGTGTTATGCTATAAACCCTCAGCTTACCATGTGCTCGGCTCCATGGCACTAGTCGTGTGGATCGAGCCAAATGACAACCAAGCCTTGTTAATGTTTGACAATGCCCGCAAAGACCTGGAAGATAACGGATGGATTACCTTCGTGAAACGATTTGAGGGTTTTAATCTGGCTGTGGCACGATAGTTTTCCATGACCTTTGATGGCTGTAGACCCAAGGTGGGTGATATACAGTTGGAAATTGATGAGAATTTTATCAGTTCTTCTACAGGGTTAGCTGCCACAGGACATCGTTGGTTCAAAAATTGTAAGGTCGAGGAGGTTCCATGGACACTGTTGTTCCTCTCGTGCAAAGTCACCTCTTGTGATAGAGGTATGCCCATCTCTGCACTTAAACCACGATGGCACGATACTTTGATGATAATCAAGCAGTTCATGACCTGTGAAGGTCGATACGGGCTTGTATTTCTCTACCACCTGCGTTTGATAATGAATTTTATGGGATATTCATTGAATATGCCCTTTTTCTTTCATCGTAGCCTATATAAAATGTCGAAAAGATTTAAAAGGAAAAAGGCTGACAATAGCCTATTTCACTATGGGCTCATTAAGCCTATCGTTGTTTATCATTTGAGTTTGCATGGTGATAGTTGGAGAGCGTTCATTGCTCGTAATGGCTTCGATGACACAAACCCTATACAGGTTGACAAGCCTGTGGTGAGTGAAGTCAAGATTGGAACCCTCGTGCCCTTCCATATCTTATTGCCTGCTCCTAAACCTTCGGCCTACCCTCCTATCGACTTACCAGATATTGGAACTGAGAAGCCCGAGGCTATTAAAAATCCTGTGAGCAGAAAGCCCAAGGCAAACCCTACTACTAATGCCAAGGGAAAAAGGAATGCTAGGCTCATTTCAAGGATGGTTAGGAACAAACCTAAACCCTCTGTTGAGTCAAAGCCTATAATCCTGAGTGAGGATTCTGACTCTGATATAGAATGTTTTTTAGCCGATGAGTACCCGTACTCATAGGGTTTATTCCCTAAACCACCTTACGATTTCATGAGAAATCTTCTCCCTTGCCTAAAAGATAACCCTAGCTACCCTAGTATTAAATTGCCTCGCAAAACCCTCAACAATTTACCGAAACCCTTGCCTGCTTTTACAAAACCCACACAGTCTCCCTATGAACAATGCGATTCATGGTTGGAACGATACTACATTGATGTTCCACTACTCCAATCGAAAATTCAGTCACTGGAAGATCAAAATGCAGTATTGACCAATCAAAAAGACAAGCTCCAAGCAGCTGATAAAAAGCAGAAGATAACAGGCTCCATCCTTTTCAAGAACATTGAATCGGCCACAGCCGTTATCAACTCTAAATTGGCATGATCGAGCTGTCTCGTCGCTGTACAGGTATGAATTTTGGTATTGTTTTAGTTTCGTGAATGATCAAGGTAAATATAATGATTTGAATTCTGTGTTCGAATAGCTCTGTTTCTCATTCAAATGCCTTTGTCATTCGGTGTTCATCCTGTATACTGTTTCACTTTGGTAAAAATGAATGGAATTTTGTTTTGGATATATGGTTTGATCATTCCCAGTATAGCCATTGATAGATTTTTGGGATTTGAACGATCTTCGTTTGGATTTGATTTGTTAGCTTGTCTGATTGAAGTAACGAAATTAATGGTTTGTTTTCAACTAGATTTGTGTTGTATCTATTCCGAACAGGAAGTGTTTCATGATCAATTTAGAATATGAATATGATTGGATTCGATTTCGTTATGGTTCATACGCTGTGATTGGTAAACGATTTCAATGAATTTGGTTGTTTCTATGCCGTGTCATATAATGTTCCATATTTGATCGTTTCTAAGTTGGGAAAAATGACTCTGTTTTCATGGAAACGATACTTTCACTTTAAGTCTGTGCAAGTGATACTCACGCCCGAATCGTGGAACGTTTTGATCCACGACAACTGTGTAAATCCCAGTTGTTTGATTCCTTTTGGATAGCTGTATCTTCGGTTAGTTTGATCGATTTTATGAATTGCATTCATATCAAAATAGATTTGATTACAGCTCTGTTTTCAAATGATTTTGTTAACTCAATTCAACTTATCTCATTCTGTTAAAATTGTATGAGGAGATTCGGGTAATAGCTGTTTCTAAATGCACTCAAGAAAAGATTTCGTGAATGATTTTGTCTGCCCCAATTTGCTATAGAAAATGATTGACCAATTCTGACGAACTCTATTATGAATTGATCAATCCTGTTATGATTTCATCTACGCTAGTGTTGGTTTAATTCACTTATGGTTTAAATTGTTTGCTATGTCGTTACAGCCATAACGATTGGACAATGGTTTTGTTGGATTCGATCGTATCTCCTATTTAACAATTGCATACGATTTGTTTTGATTACATCAGTTCCAAATTGATATGAAATGATTTCACAAATGTTGATTATGATTTTGTTGACCCGACTTGGTGGTAACACGAGAAACAAAGTATGCCTATCTCTGTATTCGGTTGAATGATTTTGATCCTATTTGATTTTGAATGCTATAACAAGTTCAAATTGAATTATTTGTTTTCAAATAGTGATTGGATGGTAATTGAATTTAATTTCCTTAAAAGATTTTCAATTAATTTTAATGTTGATTCTGTATCTTATTTAGACTAGCTACAGAATCAGAGGATTCTATAGCTAGTTTGTAGAATTAGATTTTTATTATTTTAGCTAGTCTATTTTGGACCCTTTTCAGGTGAATTCGAATTGCATGGGACTTGATGGACAGTCTAGAGGATATTTGGATATTTTAGTTTTATTTTAGTTTCCTAGCTTAGACAATTTTTGGATATCTTCCCAGATTTTATGTAAACAGTTTTATAACTTCCACAGGGAGGTTTTACCCCGTGGAAAACTTATAAATACTTATTATTTTTGTAATAATGATCATCCTCATTCGTGGGAGAACAAGGATATGGATTTCTAATACAAATTGAGACAGGAGTTGATGTTCTTCTACAACTTTTGCTTTCATAATATCAATCTTTTGTTTCATGTTTATGTTTATCAATTTGCACTTGATTAATGACTACTTTAGCTATCTTAGTCTTTTGCAAACTGATATGATTTAATTAATATGATCCATGCATGACTTCTTTCAACATTTAAAACACAACAATTACTTGGTTCATTTTATGGATGACAGATTTCTCTTCTTCATCAATTGAATTATTTTGTATAAGTCTTTGCATACAGGTTTACCTAATTGTTAAGATTTATAAATTATATGATTGTTGTGATTTTTATGTCTTGTTTGTCCTGTAAACAAACTTAAAGAGCACTGCAGCTATCGTTAACTAATATCTTGGCTAAGAAAGAAATAATATCTTGGCTAAGAAAGAAATAATCATCAATATCATTAACTACAACAAAGTCATAGTATATTGCAGTAGCAACATGTTGTACACAGGTTCTATGGATGAAACAAAATTTGACAGATATACAGGTTGAGTATGATGAGCCCATTCCAATCTATTGTGATGATACAAGTGGCATAAGTATCTCAAAAAACTCGGTGATGCACTCCAAGACCAAGCACATTCCAATCAAGTCTCGCTTTCTATGGGAAAAAGTTGCAGATAAGAACATCAGAGTTGAATATGTGGGAACAAATGAACAAGTGACATACATATTTACAAAACTGCTTCCACGGGAAGCCCTTGAGTATCTTCGCCAGAAACTAGGAGTAATTTCTACTCCAAAATGAATGCTTTTGAATTCTTATCTTATATGTCTTAGATGTACACGAGGAAGCACCATAAATAGGACAAAGGGGG
>SNQJ01S0019500.1:25275-47727 GCA_010110895.2 Picea sitchensis | reverse complement strand
TATTCAACAAATATTATATCAACTATGTGAATCGGTCACATGATCGATCCTCACAGAAAGAGCCAGACACTTTAGAGTTGGAAAATGGATGCTTTCGTGGTAACAGATCTGACCACCAATCACGCTTAGGCTTCCTAATAGCTCTGACCACCGATTATGCCTTCAAACTTCAATGCCTACTAAATCCGCTCAATTTTATATGGTTTTGTGCAATAGGCCTACTAAATCCACTCAAATTTATATGGTTTTGTGCAATAGAATAAGATAGTTTTCCATATTTACGCTATATGATTTTGTGTAATAAAATAAAATAATGTAAATAAATAGATATCATTTTAAAGGATTTAAATATGACAATAAGAATAGAAACTTAAAATTGAACTAGATTGAAAATCCTGTAATTCAAAATCCTGTAATTCAAGTTAAATTATAATAATTATGGCCAACTATTTTGTGTAATAAAATAAAATAATGTAAAAAGAAAATAAATAGATATCATTTTAAAGGATTTAAATATGACAATAAGAATAGAAACTTAAAATTGAACCAGATTGAAAATCCTGTAATTCAAATTAAATTATAATAATTATGGCCAACTATTTTTGGTGTAATGAAAAATCATATATAATAAAAATAAAATTGATTAAATGTATGGAGCATTATATTTAACAGTATTAATTTAATGTAATGAGCATCATATTGAAAACTTGTCATTTTCTTTAACCAACATCAATTTAATGTAATGAGCATCAATTTAATGTAACATCATATTAAAGACTTATCATTTTCTTTAACCAACATCAATTTAATGTAATGAGCATCATAGTGAAGACTTGTCATTTTCTTTAATCAACATCATATTTAATAGCATCAATTTAATGTAATGAGCATCATATTGAAGAATTGTCATTTTCTTTAACCATAATAGAATAGTAAACATTGAACACATGTCATTTTCTTCAACCAGAATAGAATAGTAAACATGTTTATATCTTTAAAATACAAATTCTGAATTGTAACAATTTTTATTTTTATTTTAAATGTACAGAGGGGAAGAGGAAGACATGTACCGCACCTTCTTGCAGAAGCTAAATGTCCTTTGCAAAAAAGTAAACTACCTGGCACACAAACATCTAAGCATGTTAAAATAAAATAGAAGTATTAGTAAATGGTTTCTCATAAAATACATTAGAAACTTATTTAGTTTCCATTTTGTCTTTGTAATATGAATGAATGAGTTGTATATTGGTATTAGGTTAGCATTACAGACTATAAATAGAAGTTTCCAGGCTATAAATTGAAGTTTTTTCCGCAGTAGATCAGACAATTGACGATGCAGAAACTTGCAATGATAAGCACACTAAGCATAATCTATTTCCACAATGACATTTCATAGTACTGAAATTGCAATGATAAGCACACTAAGCATAATCTATTTCCACAATGCCATTCCAGAGTACTGAAAATTAATGATAGATCTTTAGATCACCAGTAGATATTATCAATGAAGCTGGGCAGGTAAAGCGTGTACACAGGCGAATGGGTTAGATTAATCTCAACACCCATCTCGAGTTTGTAATTGTTTATTTTATTTGATAGCAATTATACTGAAATCTTGAATTGTAAACAAAATGCATTACATAATTATATGGATTGAGTGTAACTGGAGGTTAATTTATTTTGGAGAAGTTAATAACTCAGGTAAAAGTGGTTCTTCCAAATATTCAGTTATCGATTGTTCTAATTAGCATGAAATTTACCGCCATCTCCAGGATTTTAAACGTAAGTTCAAGAACTCGACCTTGGTTATTGAGACGGTTAGTTTAAGATTGTACCCAGAAATAAAATTTCGTAAATTGCACAAATTGAACCCAGAAATGAATTTGATGTCCTGAAAAATACTCAACCTAATAAAATCGAGATTGCCAAAAACTTAACCACAAATTGCACAAATTGAACTCAAATAAAATTCCACAAATTGAACCCAAAAATAAAGTTGATGTAGTAAGAAATACTCAACCTAATAAAACGAGATTGCCAAAAACTTAACCACAAATTGCACAAATTGAACCTAATAAATTTTATGTCGTGAGAAATACTCAACCTAATAAAACAAGATTTCCAAAACTTAAATAAACACATCATTTAAAAAAAGATTTAAATGCAACAGACTAGCATCATTGCAACAAATACTATGTCACATATATTTGGATTTTAAACTAGCTCTCAAAAACACGGTTGCCTGTAAAAATAATATTATAACACATTTCAACAGAGATCTCAAAATGAAACTATTTTTTCCTTCAGAAAAAGAGAAAGGAGAATATTACCTGGATAAGATTTTGATCAGGTCAAAGACTGGTCGAGTTCCAATTTCCATCACCTCCTCATTTTAATCCACTCCAAGATGCCATAGGTTTTTTTGCACTCCAAGTTGCCATAGGTTTTTGTCTAGTGATGGATAATAACTCAAGAAAATAAACACTAAAAAACAAAAAGAGGTGCACCCCAAAAAAACACAGAAATGTACAATCCAAGCATGGTTAACCACGCAAAAGGAAGAAATCTATACAAAGAAGAAACATGAAAATAGAGCTGGCAACAACAGCATGAAATTAAGGAAAATGGAATTCCAGAAAAGAAATCGATCCAAAATCACTCTGCACAAAATAAAAAATCGATCCAAGAACAGTCTGAACAAAATAAAAAATAAGAAGATGGAACGATAGAAGCCGGCAACGACTTCCTTATATGGATGGAGCTGCGAATAAATGACCGTTGGCAGGGAGCATGGAGGAAATGGATGCTTTTAAAAAAAAAATGAAAATAGAAGGAAAAACCGTTTTTGCTCTTTGCAGGGAGGAAATGGATGCTTTTTAAAAAAAATTGAAAATAGAAGGAAAAGTCGTTTTTGCTTTTTATGAGTGATGGTGATGGAAAACCATGTCCTGAGTCCTCCTCATCGTATCATGACAATGACAATCATTACCAGCTTCTCAACATCATTATCATGACAATGATAATCATTATCAGGGGAGTTGAAATCATAAGAAATGCAAAATCAAGAAAGGGAAAACAATGGACATTAAATACTAGTTATATCAATTTTATAACATGGTCGAAGGTTAATTAATATATAGAAAGTTTTGTGTCTTCAAAATAGAGTACTAAAATAGTAAATTAGGAACTCATACATAATAAGGTTGTAATAAATAAAGTCTCATGGGATAGGATAGTATAATTGGTCAGAGGTGTTGACATAATAAGGTTGTAATAAATAAAGTCTCATGGGATAGGATAGTATAATCGGTGAGAGGTGTTAACATAATAAGGTTGTAATAAATAAAGTCTAATAGGATATGATAGCATAATTGGTAAGAAGTGTTCATATGTAGGAAGTATTTTAGGTTGATGGTTTATTTTAGGTTTTGATTATAAATTAAATAATTTAATGTATTTTTTAATATTTATTTATTTTTAATGTTTTATTTTATTATTTATTATTATTAAAGTATTTTAGGTTGATGGTTTATTTTAGGTTTTGATTATAAATTAAATAATTTAATGTATTTTTTAATATTTATTTATTTTTAATGTTTTATTTTATTATTTATTATTATTATTATTATAGTCTGAAGAGATTATATTCACCAAGAATAAAGATAAAGATAGAAAAAAATGAATTCATAAGTCAAATGTTTTGTTGCATTGTTTTATTTTTTCATGATAATTTTTTTTTCACATAAAAACATATATTTCTAATTCAAAGAGTTATATTCATGGATTTATAAGGATGTCATATATGAATATGAGTTTTAGTCATGAATTTATAAGGATTCCATCCATAAATGTGAGGAGGCATATGAAAAATTTATTTAATATAGAAAAATACTAACACAACTCATAATCCATTCAATACTTACAAAAAAAAATCAATGTGCATCTAATTGGAAAATAGAAAACACAACTCAAAATTCAATGCTTACCAAAAGTATATGATGTTGCTTCATAGACACATATTCTACTAGTTTTATAGCATGGTTGAAGGCATGGAATACAAATCAATCTGTGAGCTCAAGTGTATCATCCTTTGGTTATGTTTTTCCATAATAAAATGACAATGACATAGGTATTAGAGCATAGGTCTTGAAGATCCCATTGCACAAGCTTCCTCTAGAACATCTACTCTCTCATTTGCAGAAATCGTATGACCCTCCTAGGGTTTCCAAAAAATATGCATGACCTCCTTTTTTCAGAGAAGTTTCACTACTATAACTTGGATGCTTGGGATAAAAAATACTTAGAAAGGTACGACCTCCTTCAGCGTACCTCCAACAAGTCTCATAACTAAATTCCGGGCATTTTAAAAATTTTGACCCTAAGAGCTTCTAGGGTTTCGTCAAAATTCTGTAGAAAATTCTGAATCTTATTTCTGAGAATTTCTTGAAGAAGAAATCATACTTAAAGGATTATTTTTGGCAGTCATAAGCCCAACAAAACCTAAAAGTGCTAGCCTAGCCTAGCCGTTAGGTTTTTCTAGCCTAGTTGACAAGGGTTTATGAAGATGAGCAATTTCATGATGGGAAGCAAGCTCAACACCAAACTCCAATGCAATGAATATATCAACATCTCAACACTCTCAAGTATGGTTCCTCTCAATGAAAACACTTGGCTAATTGGTAGTGGTGCTTCCAGGCACATGACTGGTATTAGAAATAATTTAACACACTTCATTGAGAAAGAGACACATCTACATGTGGTCCTTGGAGATGATCCTAGATATAACGTGAGAGGATTTGGAACCTCCACCTTCCAACTAGATTCAGATATGCAGCTCAAACTGAAAGAGGTCTTATATGTACTAGGAATTAAGAGGAACCTTGTCTTTATTTCGTCTCTTGAAGACAAAGGTTACAAAATCACTTTCTCAAAAGGGAGAGTCCTTGCATGGCACAAAGACTCTCATATTAGCTCTTCCAAAGTAATCGGCATCAGAGACAACAACCTATACAAGTTGACCATCAAACCAGTTCAAGCCTTACTACATGACACCATCAGTCTAAGTAAGTTGTGGCATAGAAGGCTTGCTCACATTAATTATAGATCTTTTCCATCTCTAAGGAAAATGGGAATAGGTCTATCGGAGATCCAAATCTAGCATGAAGGCGTTTGCAAAGGGTGTGCCCTTGGTAAAAATGTTAAAGGATCCTTTCCCAGAAGTGACAACGGATCCAAGGAAATTTTGGCCTTGATCCATTTAGATGTATATGGGCCAATGACCATTGCATCCTTAAATGGGTACTTGTACTATGTACTATTCATAGACGATCACTCCAAAAAAACCTGGATCTATTTTCTGAGGAACAAGAATGGAGTCCTTGCCAAATTCCAAGAATTCAAATCTCAGGTTGAAAACTTGATCGGAAGAAAAATCAAAGTATTGAGATCAGACAATGGAGGAGAATACACCTCAAAAGAATTCATCATTTTTTGTATTGAAGCAGGGATCAAGAGGGAGATCACAATGCCGTACAACCCTCAACAAAATGGGGTTAATGAAAGGAAGAATAGAACCATCATTAAAGCAACTAAATCAATGATACATGATCAGAGTCTACCAATGACTCTATGGGCAGAATCATGTATGACTGCATTTTATGTTCAAAACCGTAGCCCTCATCAGATTCTGAAAAACATTACTCCAGAAAAAGCATTCACTAAAGTGAAACCTAAAATCAGACACTTTAGAATATTTGGATGTCCAGTATACCTTCATGTACCTAAAGAAAAAAGATCCAAACTAGAACCTTCAGGAAGGATAGGTACTTTTGTAGGATACAGTGAATCCTCAAAAGCATATTGAATCTAAATCCCATGACAAAGACAAATTGAATTAAGAAGAGACGTCACCTTTGAAGAAGAAGTAGCCTTCCAAAAATCCAGAGAAGCTCAGATGGAAATAAATAGTGAAAGAATACCTTCTCCTCATTTAGAAATTCAGAGGGAGATAGACAGTGTTCCAGATGAGCCTACAACACAAATTGATCCAGCTCCTCCAATAGATTTGGTTTCCCCAAGTAATGTACCTAGAGACATCACTATTGGACATAAAAGACCTGCTTGGGCATGCCAAACATTAGAAGAAGCAGAAAGACATAAATCTCCACAAGGAGCAATTAGAGAAAGAAAGAAACCTAAGAGATTCTCTAGCTACCTTTCAGCTATGACTCACATTATTGATTCAGAACCAACCTGTCATGGAGAAGCCTCAAGTGAAAAAGTATGGAAATATGCCATGACTGAAGAATACCAATCTATACTAAAGAATGATGTATGGGATTTTATCCCAAGGCCAGAAGGAAATTCCGTAGTAACTTCCAAATGGATTTACAAAATCAAACATGTTGTTGATGGTAGTATTGAAAAATATAAAGAAAGATTCATGGCCAGAGGGTTCTCACAAATAGAGGGAGTCGAATATGACGATACTTTCGCACCGGTAGCCAGATATACCTCCATTCAATCCATCATTTCTCTAGTTGCTTCCATGGGTTGGAAGCTACATCAGATGGATGTAAAGACAAATTTTCTCAATGGTGAAATTGAGGAAGAAGTCTACATTGAACAACTAGAAGGTTTCGTTATAAACAATGAAAAATCCCATGTCTGCAGATTGAAGAAAGCCCTATACGGCTTAAAACAAGCCCCACGTGCTTGGTACGAGAAAATGGATGGTTTCCTGATAAGCTTGGGTTTCAATAAAAGCTCAGCCAACCCAAACTTATATTATAGCATTAATGGAAACAAATGTTTGATTCTAGTCCTATATGTGGATGATCTTTTCATCATCGACTCAGAAAGACTCATTGTTGAATGCAAGGAGGCATTAACTGCCAAATTTGAAATGAAGGATTTGGGCCAAATGCATTACTTCTTGGGACTAGAAGTATAGCAGAGATCAGACGATATTTTCCTAAGCTAAGGAAAATATACTTTGGAAATTCTAAAAAGATTCCAAATGATAGACTGTAAATCCATGCCAACCCCAATGGTAATGGATCTGAAGAAGATGAATGATACTAATTCTGAAGACGTAGATCCACATTTATATCAACAGATTATTCGATCCTTGATGTATCTGGTTAACACCAGACCAAACATTTTCTATGCAGTAAATGTGCTTAGCCAGTTTATGAGCCAACCAAAACAGACACATTGGATAACTGCCATACACATATTAAGATACTTACATGGCACTATTGGCTATGGCCTAAAATATGCAACAAATGTGGATCTAAGACTGGAAGGGAACGCTGATGCAGATTGGGCAGGAAGTGATGTAGATAAAAAGAGCACCTCACCAAGCTGATTCACCCTAGGATCAGCCATGGTTTTCTGGTGCAGCAGAAAACAAATCTCTGTGGCTTTGAGTACGATAGAGGAAGAATACATTGCACTAAGTGTGGCAGTTTGTGAAGCCGTTTGGCTTCGCAAACTCTTGATAGATTTGTTTGAAAATGAGATGGATCCTAACACCATTCACTGTGACAACCAGAGCTGTGTGAAGCTCTCAGAGAATCCATTATTTCATGACAGATCAAAACATATTGAAATCAAGTACCACTATATCAGAGATATGGTATAGAGGAAGACAGTACATGTTCAATATCTTTCCACCCATGAACAAATTTCTGATATCTTCACTAAACCACTTGCCAAGAAAAAGTTTGAGTATTTACGTGAGAATCTTGGCCTGATGGAGAATTCCTCCCTAGCTGAGAGGGAGTGTTGATGAATGCAGCTATAGGAGACATCCTCCAGATTACAAACCTGTGAGATGTGGAATATAACAGCTATGTGAAGTCTTACCCTCAGCTTACAAACCTGAGAGAAAGCCCCTAATAAAGGGTTCATAGTTCTAGCATGGGATAGGGGATAGGAATGTATATGGCCTCCTCCATGACGCGAGAGAGAATAACTCCAGATAATCATCCAGTGGAAAAGCGATCTGTTGAGTTAGGACGTACATGTGGCTGAGCACATGGTGAACGTGGTAAATCCCAAAAAATCATTGGGCACATCATCATGAGAATAAGAACGGATATGATGTGATGGCCTCCTATGAACAACAACAGAGTTGATGTGAAAACTCCAGATGATCCTCCTGTTGGTGGCAGTGGGAAAGCATATCTGTAGAGAAAAAGTGACTATGGACGAGCATAAGTGCACGTGTGAGGACCTAGCTCATCGTTGTAATGCAGTGGCTCAGGTCTATGGTGTCCCTATGGGTGCGGCCCCTAGTGGATGAGCACTAGTGGGTGTATCAGATCCTTTGCTATATATTGTTCAAGAGTCAGACCTACTTGTAACCCTAGTTATTGTGTAAAGGGTACAAGTTGGCCCTATGTTAATCTGATTAATATAAAGAAGATAATTAATAATGAAAATATTAATTATAATAATAAATACAATAATAAAATTTATTTGACTTAGAGAGGTCGGTCATGTTGTGCCAATAAAACACCCTTGCTAAATTATTCAAAGTCTAATATAAGTTGGAGATGATTCTCCATTGTAGAATCATATCCTCCTCACATGTTTTGGAAATTTCAACAAGTACTTCTCTTTGGAAAAGGTGTGCACCTCTATTGGCCGCTAGGGTTTCCAGGGCTTAGGAACCCTCGTGTGTGCTAAGTCATTCTTGGTGGTGAAAGGTCTTTCTCTTGAAGAATATAGAAAAGGATTTGGCTGGGTTTTTATCCCTTGTTTGAGAAGGGTTTCCTAGGATATATATTATGTACTTGTGCATGGTGTTTCTTCTTATGATCTTGGTTGCTGCAACATTATTGTTTATGGTTAAGACATGATGAAATTAAATGAACTACATGCTTAACCTAATGCTATGAAAATTCAACATCGAACACCACAATCACGACACTGACACCAAATGTTAGTAGGAGATCGAGAGCAAACCTCCACCAAGAGACCCAAGGGTTTCCTCTGTTGGAAAATAGTTTGGTGGGCGAAGGGCTTAATGAACCACCCAATTCTCATCGTTGCAACCAATGTGGGATTATTACGCACACACACAAGGGGGAGAGGCAGTATTAAAGTGGAACAAAATTCATGTAGACAGGAATATTCCACTATTATTAGGGAATGCAGTAAGGAAAGGAAAATCTTTACAAAGGGAACCGGGGCATGGGGGTCAAACACCACAATCATGACACTGATACCAGATGTTAGTAGGAGACCAAGAGAAAACCTCCACCAAGCGGTCCAAGGGCTACCTCCGTTGGAAAAAAAAAATGTGTGAAGGGCTTAATGAACCACCCAATTCTCAAGGCTACAACCAATGTGGGATTATTATGCACACACTCAAGGGTGAGAGGCAATATTAAAGTGGAATGGAATTCACATAGATGGGAATACGCCATTGTTATTAGGGAATGTAATAAGGAAAGGAAAATCTTCACAAAGGGAACAGAGGCATGGGGGTCAAACACCACAATCACGACATTGACACCAGATGTTAGTAGGAGATTGAGAACAAAACTCTAAACGTCCCAAGGACTGCCTCCATTAGAAAAAGGTTTGGTAGTTGAGTTTTAAGTTGCACTATTACTTCTAATATTTATATTTGAAAGGATAGACAATTATGGAAAGTACTATGAGAGCCCTGCAATTAAGATTGTTTTCATTATTTTTTTTGCTTCGTAAAACAATGTATTAACCTCATATCATTTTCGGAATAATGCTTTTTGTCCATGATTAATATGGTAAAAGTTGTATTGATACATTTTTAAGGGACATCCTCATTTGATCTTAAATTAATGACAATGTCTGGGTTGGGTTAAATTATTTTGATACACAACATTATTGCAAAGGAGGATAGGGAATGGGTGATTATGCTTCCAATTTTATTTTATGTCATTTCAATAATTATATTTTTTTATTATTAAAATGGCTTATTATAGGAAATTGTTTGACTTAGCCTGCATCATCCCTAGGAGCTACAACTTTTGTTAGAAAATTACCAAGAGAACATACTAATGTTGGAATAGGAAATGTTGGTCCTGAAGAAAGTGTAATTGGCTCTAAAGCTAGATATTATGAAACAACCAGAAGTGGATCTTCGTCTTGATCTACATCTATGACTGAGATTTAACCCCCATCTAGAGGATCTAAAACAAGATATGAAATTGTGAGGTAAACTCGGTCAATTGAATCCATCACATTTACTAGTTCAAGGTCAACAACTAAATCAACCAGTAATGGATTTGGAACCGAACCTAAGGTCTAAGTGAATATTTTCTCTCCATTGGTGCTACCATTGCTCCTGTTATTTCCATTCAAGATCTTGGCTCGTATGCTTTCTCTTTCCCCACTTATAATGACTATGGACGTAGCTACTAGATGTGCACCTGTAGGATCTCAATCTGTCGCGGATGGTGGGTGAGATGGTGGTGGGTAAGGGACCATATCTTTAGTGGATGGATCAATAATTGTCTCTCGAACCGAAAGATATGTCGGCGTGGTAATGACTATCAAACTCAAAGGGATGTCATGAGTTTAGATGATGTTGGTTCTAAAAATGGAATTGGAACTATAATTGTGAGCTACAGATATCCAATGGGTTCTAGGAAGGAACAAAACCAAGGGCCACAATCTATGTGTTTGTCTATGCGTGAGGAGAAAGCCTTGGAAATAACTACTTTTTTCTTTGTCTATAATACCTTGGACGACAGATCAACCTCACTAGAGACTCGGTATTCGACTAGCTCTGGATCAATGGGATCCCCAGGATCTGGAACCTAGTGAAGGAGGTTTGTGGATACATACATATTGGGCATTGAATCTTAACCTGGAACCAAATCAACGACCTATTTCTCTTACATAGAATGGATTCTTCCACTTGATTAAATGCAACTAAGGGCACCTCTACTTCTTGTGTTGCTTCTTAGAATTGATCAACTTCAACTACCTCTTCCTCTCTCGGGTAAAACATCATACAATTTGCAGAGTTCCTTCCCTTCCATGGAAAAGGAGAAACTCACTCCATCCCTATCATCTTAATATCATCTTCAAATCCCTAGTTATTTCGAGGGGTTACTGCTTCATCAACAATACTCCACTTCCTATGCCACCTATACCTCTACTTACCATGCTCCAGTTAAATCTGCCTTTGCTTATGGGTAAACCACGAGTGCTACTTCAATTTCTTCTACAGGTGTTGCTTAAATTGATTATGGTAGATCAATGGGTTCTTAAACAACTTATTTCACTTGATCAATCGAAACATATGGATCCATAGGGGCAATTAGGTGGTTGCTTCTTATATTATTTGCGATTGGTACAAAGTCGATCGGGTCAAGTGCAATATGTGTTGCTTCTTGTACCCGGTTAACTGAATCCACCCCTGACTACGCCTGCCTTTGCTTCTTCCTTTGCCTATGATGCTTCAATGGTTTATAGTTCCACAAGCCCAGTTGTTCATGTTCTTTAGCAATTACTATGTTCCATATCTTTGACACGCTTTGATAAGCCACATTGAGTGAGATATTAGAGGCACCCGATGACTTATCTTCCTTATTCTATCCTAAAACCAAATCCGATTGGTGGGGCATGGTGGACACTTGGTTGCCCATGAGTCATGGAAGTCGGATAACACTATTAATCCATTGTCTCCAACATACACATCACCTAATCATTTTACTCTTTTAGGATGGAAGCAAGATAGCCATATAATCGGGGATTAAATAGAGACCTGTGCTACTCACCTTTCCCTAGGTAGAGAACCCAGAACAATTATTTAACGATCAAGGTGGGAAAAATCATAGTGAACCATATATATTTTTATGTGGATAACAAACAAATGTATTTTCCCTCATGTATGAACGAAGCTATCTCTATTGTTAAAATGACCCATTATAGGTAATTGTTTGACCAATAGTTGTATAGAACTTTGTACATTAAGCCATATAACAAATGTATTTTCCCTCATGTATAAGTGAAGCTATCTTAAAATAATTCAAAAAATAGAGAGAAGGTATTGTAAATGTGGATGAACCTACAAATATAAGATTTAGCTAGCAAGAAACAATTTGCAGAGAAAAGAGAAAAGATAGAAACGAGAGAGTGAGAATCAAAGAATTTTCATTAACCAAATGAATGAATGATAATTTACACATGATATACTCTGTATAACTCAACTAATGCGCACTGGAGGAGAAGCCAATGCACCATAGTGGTGGTCTAGAGTGATCTGGACACACATCGACAGTTACATGAGTAAACTGCCACCTAGTCTAAGTTAACTAGTCTCTCAGTTTTCAGTTAACTGACTGAAACATAGTGAAGTGAGGAGGAGATCAAGGAATCATGAGTAATGTGCTAGTCTGGTGATAATCCCAAGTAAAATGTGCATTAGATAGTGATGATCTCAATGTTGCATGGTGATGAAACCAATGTGGCATCTAGACTCCACTCAACTAGTCAAACTGAAGTGTGAACTGAAGAGAATATTCTCCTAGAATGTAGAAAAATGAATATTCTCCCTAAACTATAGGAGACTAAATAATGACTAATAAACATAGGGAAAACCTTAGGAAAAATAAATCATAGGTGTGTGTGACGTATCTCCAACACCCCCACCCCCCCTTGAACATCATTATTGATCCGGGCAGGATCTTTTATGATTATGGTTGAGTTTTAAACTTGCATGAATTCATTAACCATTGAGAATTTTAATGATAGAATGAGGAAAGAAGAGGATTATATCAGTCAAATAATGATAGAATGAGGAAAGAAGAGGATTATATCAGTCAAATAAACATATGCAAATCTGAAAACAATAAAGAACAAAACCATAATGCATAGGTTGATAACTGAGTTCGACACAATTTTGCCTCCACGCCTGCCTTTTTCCGTGGGAGGCTTTATTTCGCTCATGCTAAAAATTACATCCAAGAATGCCCAGTTGATACAAGACTGATTCGGTCTTGTTCTCCCAGATCTCTGTGCTAGGAACCCAATGCAAGAAATCCAGACGCGAAATCCGATGCTGCCCAAGCTCCCGCGTAGAACGATGCGCGACAAATATTTCCACCTCCTCAAGGGCTACCCCAACAAACTGACTATGGCTTGGATTTCCAACAGAATAACTCTGCAAATATGACTGTTCATTGGCCTCAAACAGGGTTGGTTTATATAGCCTTGGAGTTTATTTCTCATCCCCAACTTCCTCCCAAGAATCGGGCCTCCAAAAGCCCAATATCCCCCAAAATGGGAGAAATCCACTAATACCACTAATTATAAAAAGCCAAGTTTTTGTTAAAACCACTATTATAAAGTTCGTTGGATGGCTTAGCCCCTCCGATCGGCGCCCTCGGTCATATTACGCCATGTGGTTATCACGCTATAGCGCTGGGTCACCTCTATTTCGCTATTCTCGCTTCCCCAGTCCCTGGCTCCATGCACCCGGCGGCTAGTTAATGTAACCGTTCTCCCAGCATTAGCCCCGGTCCCGCTATAGCCATATGGCGGGTCTAACAGCCATCATCGCTGCTTTATGGTGGTTTTAACCATTGTAACCGGCGCTTAACTGCGGGAACCGCCCTGATACATGTTGAATTACCGCTGCTTTTATGAATGGTTCACATGAGTAATGAACCGAGGGTCGGGCTGGCCCTTTCCTCCCGCCATATCACATACTTTTGAATTTAAATATGATTTACGCCGTTTCTATAACAAGAGGCCCATCGCACGGCAGTCGGGCGGCTGTAAACACTTCTATTCTTGTACATCGGAGGTCCCGCCGCTCGAACCCTGAACCATCAACCAATTCTTAACAATGAAACCGACGGTTAATAGACAGCCAATGGCACCCAAGTGAGTAATAATGCGGCATTTTTAACCCATTGAACTTGACACGCAGTCATCACGCGATTGGTCCACGCGGCGCGCTATCACACCCCATCCGCATCGCTAACCGCCGACCGCCACGCCACATCATCCGCATCGCCATCGCCACCATGCCGCATATCGGGCCGCAAGCACATGTCACCTCGTAAGTGGTGACATCGCGGTCACTCGATATTACCGCATCGTATCGCCCAAAGCGTTAAAATCACTGACACGCGGTCGCCCCGGTGATGCCACGCGGTCACCGAACGGACCGCCATGTGTCGCCTTCCGAGCCGCCATCACATCAGACGGAATATGCCAATGCGTTCATCAGACGGACGTAAGCCACGCCGCTACATCTACATAACATCTCGACACTGCACCGTGACGGACTATACGAACAAAAAATAGCCAAGATCCAAAAATTTCCGCTCGTTTGGCTTTTCTACAAAACGCTGAATATCTTCTCCATAATGGACCTCGGGCGAGCAAAAAATTATACCACCCACCGAAGACGATCTGACCGTACGGTACGTGTTTCGGCCGGATTCAGCACTTTCATTTTTGAGCATTTTTCGCTTCCCATAGGCTTCCTCGGACTGCTTATCACACCCGACAATAATACCTTTTGGTCCCAAAAAGTTTACTGACCAGTTAACAAGCTCGATAGGCCACCCTACGGTTCCGCTCTCAACTTCCGCCCCGTAACTGCCTCTATCATTATCACCGGTGACAATGATGACCACCGAAGTACACATTGTTAAGTCATTGTAACTCGCATATTTCAATCAAAACCACTATCATCCATATAATCAACATTGCTAATGATAAATGTGACCGCGAACTAAACTGAGCATATACCAAAGTATTTAACGACATGAGTTTTATCTTGGCAATTTATGACACTCTTCCATTCAATAATCATGTCTTTTTCTTGCTTAAGATCTATCACTTTATTTGAAACAATTAATGGTTTGTCGCTGACTTGCACTGCCTTTGTTAATCGTCTCCATTGTTTGAAGTTTGTTATTTTAACATGATGAGCATGCACTATGTAGTCAGGACCTTCTTTAGTAAACTGATAATTTCCATTTTTAAGGTTCTGCAGAAGATTGCTTTTCGATCATACAATTACGGACTACCTAAGACGATGCTACATTCTTTTAACCTAATTCCACATCACATGTAACTTCATCCACATACTTATCTAAAATTGAAAATTTGACTGGTATTGTTTTTGTGACATGCATCTTATGATGTTTGCTCATCCATTTAAGTGTATAAGGTTTTGTGATGTGGTTGTGTTATTAATCCCAATTTTTTGGAACCAACTCTTCTTAGATTAGATTTGATTGAGATCCACTGTCGATTAGTGTGCTTATCTTAGTAATAATGCGACAAACTAAGATAAGCATTATTACTCTTATGTGAAACAACTTATTTCTACAATTAGTCTCTTCACCAAATTTACTTGTCATAACAACCAATGTCATCTTAGATTCATCAATCAATCTGATCCCAAGTCAATAGGCTTTGATGTCATTGCAGCTACTGTCTTATGCCTCCTTCTTTCTTTGGAACCATTTTGGTCTCTCTTTTCAGTGGTGCAACTGCCAACATTTGTCCCCATCATGCCCCTCTTTCTGCAATGCTTGCAAGAGGGTTTCTCCCTTCTTTGACACCTGTTTGCACTCTGCCATTACCAATATCTTTTCTCTTATCATCTTTCTTTGAAATGATTCCATTCTCCTATTATTACACCTGCTTTCCCGCTTCAATATATGTAGCTTGAAATGTAAACCTCACTGTTAGTGGGTCCAAACATGAAACACATTTAATATAAAAGTGTGCAATCCACCTATATATACCTCTATAAGTAAGGGTTTCTTGTGCTTGTAAAGGAATGTCTAACATTAATGCCATTTTCCTAAATCCATCGTAAGATACTCATGACGTATTTGTCCTTTTCTTAGTTTTAAAGATTGCCATTCTATGAGTGTTTTTCTTTATAACCCAAAGGATAAAACTCAAGCTCTAAGTGGGTAAATAAAATTCTTCCATGATGGAAATACTTTACCCACATCTTGTGTGCCTTTCTGCACTTTTCTTTGCCACCAAATGAGAGTCGTATTCGCAAGTCTCAAAGATGCCAACTTTATTTGTGTTGCCTCATCATCTTTTGATTTGTCAACACCGGCAGATACCTCCATCTCCACCGATCCAGCTATCAAGCTCGCATTGACTTCACCCATCATATATAAGTACCAAACTTGCCATCAAGTTTCAACAATGGTATTCTCATATGTTTATGTTTATGTACATTTTCTTCTCATTAGATTTTGGAACTTGGAACTTGAAGAAGAAGGAGAAGAAGGAGGGTGTTGATGGAGGTGAAGGAGGAATGTGAGGATGGTCCCTTCCTCTTCAATTTTTCCTTTAGAAGTATTAGCCAAAACCAGTCGTGTCCATTCTAAATAATCTTCATACAAACCACCATCTCCTACATAGCATGGAATGTTTTCCGAAATCTTTATCTTCTTGAGACATCCCTTCATCCGATGCCATCTCTCTTTGAAAGAAGCTCTTCTTCTCAATCCAATTAATGGATTCTCTCGCAACAAGCTTGCCTTCACCACCGCAACTTTTCCCCCTGGTTATCATGCAACTCTAATCCAAACATCAAACTAGCTCGATACCAATTGATCCTGCGTGATCTTTATGATTATGGTTGAGTTTTAAACTTGCATGAATTCATTAACCATTGAGAATTTTAATGATAGAATGAGGAAAGAAGAGATTATACTTACCAAATAAACATATGTAGATCTGAAAACAATAAGGAACAACAAACCATAAAACGCTAGGTTGATAACTGAGTTCGGCACAATGTTTGCCTCCACGCCTCCTGCCTTTTCCCCGTGGGGAGGCTTTATTTCTGATCAAGTGATAAAAATTACATCTCAGCAATGCCCAGTTATTACATGACTGATCTGGTCTTGTTGTCCCAGATCTCAAGAACCCAATGTAAGAAACGGCACTTAAATCCGATGTCTAAGTCTCTTAAACGATCCACAACGCTTCAACCCTGGCGGGCTACCCCGCAACAACTGACTATGGCTTGGCTTTCCAACAACATAACTCTACAAAAATGACTATCCATTGGCCTCAAAAAGGCCTGGTTTAAATAGAAATGGAGTTGGTTTCTCATCCCAAACTTCCTCCAAGAATCGGGTCATAAAAGCCCAATATCCCCAAAATGGAGAAAATCACTAATAACAACCTAATTCACTATAAAGCCAAGTTTTTTTAAAACCACTATTATAAAGTTTTGTTGGACATGGGTGCATCCCCCTCTGATCGGCGCTCCTGGTCATATTACGCGGGCCATGTATTATCATTGGCCATAGCTGGGTCAGCCTCTATTTCGTTGGTTCTCGCTTCCCGGGTCCCCGTGGTGCTCCATGCGTAATCTTGCTGGCTAGTTATTGTAATCGCTCTCCCAAAGCATTAGCTCCCCATTCCAAGGTTATAGCCATATGGCGCGGGTCCACCACCGCTTTGTGGTGGTTTCTTTAACTATTGTAACCGCAAGGCTTATCCCCGTGGTAACCGCCTCTGATACATGTTGAACGGTCATTTTTTATGGCATGGTTCACATGAGCAATGGAACCGGTGGGTCGGGCTAAGTCCTCGACCCTCCCGCCATATCACATACTTTTGAATTTAAATATGATTTACGCCGTTTCTATAACAAGAAACACGTGCCGGCAGGCCGGCTAGCCAAACATTCTCGGTCCTTTGTACATCGGGAGGTCCCGCGTTCGAACCCCGGGGACGATCAACCAATTTTAACAATGAAACCGACGAAAGCCATTGAAGACAATGCGGCACCCGGGTGAGGTGAGTGGGCCACGTGGCATTTTTTAACCCATTGAAACTTGACACGTGTCATCACGTGATTGGTCCACGTGCGTGCCACGTCACCCCATCCGTACTGCCAACTGTCAGACTGCCATGCTGCCACGTCATCTGCTGCCGTACTGCCACGTCACCATGTTGACGTCAGCGTGCCACATGTCACCCTGTAAGTGGTGACACGTGTCACCTCGATATTGGCCGATCGTACGCCCAAAGTGCTAAAATCACCTGACACGTGTCGCGTCCTGGTGATGCCACGTGTCACCTGTACGGACCGCCACGTGTCGTCTTCTGGAGCCGCCACGTCACTGTACGGAATATGCCACGTGTCACTGTACGGACGTGCCACGTCAGCACTGTATGGCCTGACACGTGTCTGTACGGACTGTACGGACAGGTACAGTCAGCATCCAAAATTTTGCCTGTTTGGCTTTTCGGACAGAACGCGATATCTTCTCCATACGGACTCCGTTTGCGATAAAAATTATACCACCGGAATCAGGAAGACGAGATGGACGCAATGGCACAGGTTTCGTCGCATTCCGAGCACTTTCATTTTTGAGCATTTTTCAAGCCCTATCAGGCTTCTGGATCTGTTTTCAGATCAATTATGGTGAAAATAAAGAATGGGTCCTGGAAACGAGGTCATGTTAGGTACCCAAATACAAAAGATACACTGAAATAAAAAAGGAAAGAGGGAAAACCTCATGGGAAACCCCTCCCCTAAAAGTACAATGTATGTAAAAAAAAGAACTAACAGTTACTAGGAAGCTATGTCCTTTACTCCAAGATGGCAACGTAGAGTATGGAACTTCTTCTTAGTGAGGGTCTTGGTGAAGATATTTGTAGTCTATTCTGCTGAAGGATAGAACTACAGGTCAATGATCCCCTAGTGTACTAAGTCCCGAATGTAGTGCATGTGGATCTCAATGTGCCTCATCCGCTTCCTCTAACCTGGATCTTTGCATAACTTCAGAGTGCTCTAGTTTTCACACCAAATGACGATCGACTGGTGAAACTTAATGCCCAACTCAATGAGAAAATGTTGTAGTTGCATAGCCTGAATGGTTATGTTAACTACCCCTCTGTAATCTGCCTCAGCTGAAGATAGTGCAATAGCATCCTGCTTCTTGCTCGACCATCAGATGGGCCTGGAACCCAGACTAGGCTAGTAACTAGATGTGGACTTGCGATCAATGCTATCGCTAACCTAGTTAGAATCAATGAACCCAATGAGGTCCAATGTAGAGTCTGTTGCATAGTGAATCCTAAAGGTGATTGACGGAGAGAACATTGCATGTCATAGATGTCAATCATCTCGTCATGTTTGCCAAAAATTCCTTCCATGGTGGTCCATACTTCATTGGGGGTTTTACAAGGGGATATGTGAAAGAGAAGCTCAAGAGAAACAAACTGCAAATAGTTCCAAACGCTTCACCGATCCGATTTATACTTGGATTTTTCTATGGCTGATGTGGGTTCGGTCTTTGTGTCCATGGTTAACTCGTATAATCCTCTTCTTCGAAGATGAATTATCATCTTGTCCTTCCATGCAAAGAAATTGTACAGTGTAAGAATGAATTCTTTTGGAAATTCCATTTTTCCCGTTGTCTTCAATCTTTGGTACGTGCAAAAGAATCTGGTGTGTCTTTTTCCTAGCAGTCTATCGGCTCTGATACCATGTGAATGTGGATGAACTTGCACATATAAGATCTAGCTAACAAGAATACATACACAGTTTGCAGAGAAAAGATAGAAATGAGAGAGTGAGAATCAAAGAATTTTCATTAACCAAATGAATGAATGATAATTTACACATGATATACTCAGTATATCTCAACTAATGCACACTGGAAGAGAAGCTAATGCGCCATAGTGGTGGTCTAGAGTGATCTGGACACACACCGACAGTTACGGTAGTAAACTGCCACCTAGTCTGAGTTAACTAGTCTCTTAGTCTTTAGTTAATTGACTGAAACAAAGTGAAGTGAGGAGCAGATTAGGGAATCATGAGTAATGCGTTAGTCTGGTGATAATCCCAAGGACATCTGCATGGTGATGAAACCAATGTGGCATCTAGACTCCACTCAACTGATCAAACTGAAGTGTGAACTGAAGAGAATATTCTCCTAGAATGTAGGAAAATGAATATTCTCCCTAAACTATAGGAGATTGAATAATGAATAATAAATATGGAGAAAACCTTAGGAAAAAAAAATCCTAGGTGTGTGTGAAGTATCTCCAAGAGATATGAGGTGGTAGGTAAAGCGAAATTGTCCTCAAACAAATTTAAAATGAAAGAGATATATATTTCAAATAGAAATATCATATTGAGGGTTAGTTCAATTGGTTTAGAACTAGACGTGATTTTATCATGCTTGTTATTGGTCACAAGTTAGACTCTCTTGATTTCTGGTAATCAAGGCCAACTGTTTACCCTAAATACATTTCCTCTAAAAAAAATATCACTATGATATTATATTTGACATAATTTAAAAAAAAAAATGAATAAATTGTCATATTCATATTTTGGTTTATAATGTAGAGAATCTACAATGTTACAAATTTGTTAGATATTTCTCTATAAATACAACATCATTACTTTTTTTACTTTACCACTAGATTAACAATTTTTTTTTTTATTAGTAAATTAATAAATAATAACATTATTAATCATTTTCTTGATTAATAGATTAATAAATAATAACATTATTAATTATTTATACCTAATACCATCCAGCATAAAACATACATTTTAACAATACCATAACCAATAAAGCATACATATTAACAATGAGATTATCAGTTAAATTGATAATGTAGAGGATTTTCCTTAATGCCTTTGGCAGTCATGGAAAAGCTAGGGCTGGACATAACTAGGCCCTACAAAAACCTGTACTCCTTTTACTCCAAGAGGGTCCAATGCTTGGGCTTATTTAGGTCCAATTCCACCAGAGTCACTACCGCTCAGAAAAGAAGAGAGGGAAAGATAGGTAAATTTATCCATAAGTCACAATGATGTGTGTATTGAAATATATATCGAGAGAAGCAAGTTAAATCAATATATTATGATGTATTTAATATTTATGGTTATTTTTTTTTATTATAGTTGTCTAGATTATATTGTAATTGATTTGTATTAGAATATTTTTATAGAAGCAAGTTACCTCAATATATTATGATTTATCATATGTAATTATTTTATAATATTTGTATAGGTTATATTTTAATTGATTTTAAATTAAATTAATTTATTTTTATTAATTTATAAATTGTTAAATATTTAATAAAATTAATAAATTTATATAAATTAAATAATTTGAAAATGAAAAAATAAACAAACTTTTAATTTTTAATTACTTTTAATTTTTAATTAATTGATATATAAAAATTCTTAAATTATAAAAATTATTATAAAAAAATCAATTTTTTTTTACCATAACCAAATTTTCTTATACTCGATTAGTTCCTTTCTCTTCCAGCAAGGCGCATAATAGTTAAGTAGGCTTACCGCTCAGATGTCTTAAACTTTTTATGAGCGTGTAACAACGGGCTCACCGCTTTATTTGAGCCATCAAAAATACATTTATAAATTAATTTTGTTGATGGATAAGTAATTATGATAGTTTAATTAATATATTTATAAAATAATTTTTATGGTAATGGATAATTATAATAATTTAATTATAATATTATACGGTTATTTATTTATTTATTTATTATAATATTATGAGTTGATTGAAATTTTTTATTTGTAAATTATATTTTTTATTTACTTATTTATTATTAATTAAGGTAAGGAGTTATTTATTTATGAGTTAGTTTTATTGTTATTTATTTTTTCTATTTTTACTAAGAAGTAGATATTAAATTAAAATAATTTTGTTGTTTATTCTATTTATTATATTTTTGGGTTGAATGAGATTCTTATGGAAGATATGTAAAATAATAGTAAAAAATCTACAAAACAATAAAATAATAATAAAATAATAAAAAACATTAAAATATATATAAATAAAAAACACACATAAACAACAAGTTCAATTAATCAATCACTACAATAACTAAAATATCTATATAGTATTACTAGCATACATTTATTTTTATCTTGAATTTATCAAGGGCGGAGAGGACTTTTAACCTTTCCTCAACTTTTACACTTTAAAAAAGGTTTTCACCTTAAGAAATTGGATCTCTCTGAACCCTTAATAAATCCAGGGTTTAGATGGATCTACCCTCATATAATCAATGTATTAATATTAAAGATAATTTAAAATTATAAAAATTATTTAAAAAAAATTAATAAATATATTAAAAATCATAAATTATATATATAATAATGTATAAAATAAAGAAAATATAAAAAAAACTGTTTTCAAGTTGATGATGAAGGGATGATTTTAATTTTTATTATCAATTTAAATTATATTAGATTAAATTTTAGTGTAAGAAATTTTCTTAAATAATTTATTTTAACATTTCAATAATATACATAGGTAAATATTATTTTTGGGAAAAAGATATTTATTAACTAATTTAATATTCTGAAAATATTATCATATAATATTTCTTTAATTAATATCTTTTATAATAAAATAATTATAATAATAATAACTTTTTCATTGAGGT
>SNQJ01S0019499.1:155228-169697 GCA_010110895.2 Picea sitchensis | reverse complement strand
AAGATCCTTCTAGAAGCGGAAGCTTCTATTAGGTCTTCTTACATCCACCTTATTCTATTTTATTGAAAGGCCTTATTAATATTGACCTTTATTACATCCGAATACATTGATCTACCTATGTGCGGGTTAGGACCTTAACAGACTACAACAAAAATAATAAATTTTGAGATCATATGATATGATTCGATTTTACAGTTAGAGGTAAGATTTCTTTTATCTTAAAATAGGGTTATTCATTAAATAAATTAGATTGTTTTATTCATTGAATAAATTGGATTTCATTACTAAAATAAACTAGCTACAGAATCAACAGATTCTATAGCCAGTTATTCTAATTCAAAATTTTCAAAATAATGGTTAAACATATATCTAAGTTTCTCTATTTTTTCTTTTCTTTTCAGGGTATCTAGGAGTTCATGGTTACCAGGTGATCTGAAGCATTTTTTAGGCTTGTTAGCCATATCTATGATACATTTATGTATAAATAGTAATAAAAAAATTTAGCTTTAGAAGATTTAGTATGATCTGGGTGGTTATATCCCCCTTTTATTTTTGTAATCAATATCTGATCTCAGAAGATGAGACAGTTACCTTTCTGAAGGCTTTATAAACTCATTATTTTTTGTAATCAATCATCCTGGCCTGGGGCTTATTGTGGACAACTTATACACGAATTTGGACAGAACATATGTTTACATTTCTTCTTTAGCTATCTATAAATATTGTTGTTGTTTATGGTTTGTTTATCTTGGTAATTCGATAATTATTTATACCTTTTGTCTTCGCTAATTATTATGTTGTCAAGATAATTTCTTTCATACAGTCCACAATTTTATGCTTTGGTTATATGAAAATAGTGATTGATCGTTCAATTCAAATGATAAAGTTTATTTTAATCTTGTTGAATGACTAAAAGTAGGTGTTACAATTAGATTTGTCTTATGTATAATTTCCTGCAGTCATAAATATCACAGTTATTATCTGCATCTTGTCGTACTATCATTAAAATCCAACAGTCAATGTACTATTTGGCATTTATTTCAAATAGCATAAAAGTTTCACAGCAGATTTATCTCGTGGACAGACTGGATGGACGACTCATGATCATACAAATGACGGATGCATGTTGATCAAAGAATTAATAGGTTAGTTTGTTCTCTTTGTTTGTTTGTTTTCTTTCAAAACTCGTGTATGTGATATGGTTTTCACTGTCTACATATTCTTCTTCCATAGTATGTTTGCTATTTAATCTTACATATACATAGAGATAAAAGAAAAAACAAAAGAAATAGTTTATTTTATTTTATTTATCTATTTTTATCAAAAAGAAATCATCTTTTATAGATTTTGTGAGTTTAGATTAAAACTTGCACTTGTATAACATGCACATAAACTAGAGAAGCGGATTTGTAATGTAAATATTCTTAAAAATAGTTATACACATACATGTACATATATATATTAGTGTTTAGTTACTAGTTAGCTATTCCATTTCTTGTGTTTATTTATTTGTTTCTTTTAGGACTTTAGATCGGCCAAAAGAGCCATTAAACCCATCAGAGTGAGTCATACCAAATGGCTTGGGTTAATTAGACAACCCCGGACCGGACTCGCTCTTCCAATTGACAGACGATCATTTTTTCTCGTCAACAAATGGCACTAGAAGGAGGGCCTGAACACTATTGATGGCACATGGAGGTCACAAGACTCCTCCCCCACCTACCCGCTTACCTATAGTAACAAGAAGTCGTTCTGACGACAACATTACCTCTCAGACAACAACCACATCAAACGAAAATCCACAGATTACTGTTGAACCAGTAACACCAAACCCCTCGGGGTCCGACGTACAAGAAATTGTTTGTCAATCACTCCTAAGGACACACAATGCTTTGGCCTATATCAAAAAACCAGGTCAGCCACTGAACCAACCGCTAGTTTTTTCTGATATTAGAGAGCAACTTGAAGGCACTGGTCTTACCCTAAATCCTATAGATCCAGATCACATCCCCACTCTTGTCGCCAGAGAATCTGTTATCCCACCATCACCACCGTCTTCATCTCCCTCCTCTTCAAGATAAGAGTCATCGGATGAAGGCAGTTCTTCATCTCAACCTTTGACACCACCCACACCTATGGAAAATCCAAATAATCCCACCAGACCTTGGCTAGATCAAGATGTTGTGGCTATACCTGGACCCCAACATCCTTTGCCTAAACATCCGAAGAAATGGCTCCCTAAATTCGATCCAAATTACAAACAGATCGCTGAGGATCATATAAAACAATTTATGCTAGCCATTAGACACCAAAGCGTAGAACACGAAGATGTAGTATGTAGAATTTTTTTGTACACATTTGAAGGCAATGCCTCTACCTAGTATTTTTCCCAACAACCCCATACCATTGTATCTTGGGATAGATTTGAATCTTGTTTCCTTGAGAAATTCGGAGATGATAAATCTCCCGAAGTCTTAGTCATGGAACTCTCCAGTTTAAATATGAACCCCAAGGAAAAAACAAAAGACTTTAATCAAAGGTTTCTAACATTAAAAATTTGAATCCCCACCGATTCAATGCCTGCTGAGAATCTTATTGTCGCATATTATACCAAATCCCTACACCAGAACATAGCAATCTGGGTAAAAACGTCTAAGAAATCAACATTATTGGAAGCCTTCGAGGAGGCAAGGAAAATTGAGAAAGATATTCTAAGCCTAAAAGACAATATCAGTAAAGAGGCAGAGATTACCTCATCTTCCTTAAAGAAAATAGAAATTCTTCCTAGACCTCCCCAAACCAAAACTCAACCAGATAGTTCAGATCTGGAAAGTTTACACAAGGTTGTTCAGAAGTTGTTGAATTAGGTTATAGATTTAAGGAGATTAGCAGAATAAGCTTCTTCAAGCAAAGGGTCTTACAAACCCCCTTTTAGAAAGCCTTTTTCCACAAACCGGCCTAACTCAAATTCTGAAGGCCTAAATCTAGAGAGCCTACAGTTTGCTATCCAGATAATTCTGGAAGCACATGATAACTTAGTTCCCCCCGATATTTCTGAAGATGTGGTTGAACAAGAAATAGTGGAAGAGGACGAATCCTCTCCCAACATCTTTAGGAATTTTTCGGATAGTATCTTTCAAGCCAATTTTGAAACAGTGCATCCTTACAATACCAGAAGCAAAACAATGAATAAATCCTCTTCTGAAATTGGAACTAATACACCTCAAAAATAGTCTAAACAAATCGAAACTAAACAGAATTCAGCGACTCCAAGTTTAGAATATGATTTGATTGAAGATCTCAAAAAACTTAGAGCTAATATTTATGTTTATGAATTATTGAAATTTCCTTTTCTTCTGCAAAAAATGCTTCAGAATATTGTAGAAAACAACAAAAACAACAATCTGAACAACAACAAATTTGTAGAAAACAACTCTAAAACACCTCAAAAGGTCTCCGTTAAAACGACATTATAATCCTCTGATAAAAGAGACCTTGTTGTAAAAAGCATAACAAATGTAGATAAAATAGTTCCAGGGGATGGGACTAAAAACCAACAAACTTATGTTGTTAATACTCGCAGGAATGTCCCACCCTTTTTGTTGACTTTTGAAATTTTCAGTAGGAATGTACATAATTGTATGGTATATTCTGGTGCATCGTCAAACGTAATGCCTTGGTCTATCTGCCAAAAAATCAATGTTGAAGTTCAACCTTCTAGTCTGAAAATTATTCAGCTTGATCGGACCAGTGTTAAGGTGATAGGTGAATTAAAAAATGTACTTATCAAATTATCATCTAATCCTAAAATCCACCAGATTATTGATATTATTGTCATTGATATCCCTGAAGTATATGTCTTATTTTTAAGTAGAGATTGGTCCGAACAACTGAATGGTTACTTTGCAACAAAATGGTCTCATTTATGGTTGCCAGATAATGGAAAGGCTAACAGAATCAAGATCAATTGTGAGCGTTACCTCAAGCTTACGGTAACCTATTTAAATGATCCTAATGAACCATTCACTGCTTCTACCAATTCACCTGAAATGCAGGGGATGAACACCTTTTTCGGCAACTTCGTGGCTGAAACTTCTACCATTACTGAACCAGAACGACAGTCCGATCTCATGACGTGCACATAGTCAACAGTTCTCTCTAAGGTGTCACATACAGCTGATGAGAATTAGATCTAGTCTCTTTACTTCGATGGATCTAAATCTAAAGAAGGAGCCGGTGCAGGATGTGTGCTCATTGATCCAGCAGGTAACAAAATTTTGATCGCTTTCCGATTAGAATTTGAATGCACAAACAATACAGATGAATACAAGGCGCTCCTGCAAGGTCTTAGAAAGGCACTAGATTTAAGAGTTCAGAATTTAATGGTTTTTGGCGATTCAGAAATTGTGGTTAGACAGGTAAGAAACTCCATTCATTTCCTATCTCCACACATGAAAAGTTATCAAGCTGAGGTATGGAATCTAATGAACATTTTTTTTGCATTTAACATTAATTCTATTCCAAGATTGAATAACTCTGAGGCTGACTTGTTGGCTAATGTCACTTCTAAACTTTTTCCTGTAGAAGGCCTCTCTCCGAACACGTTTTCCATCGAGTTGTTGTTCAGACCATCTGTCCCGGACAACATCACTAATTGGAGAGTTTTTTATGACGATTAACAGATCATCAGTTATCTGCACATGGAAGACACTTTCCAAGGTGCAGTTATCGATGAAGGTACCCATGACGAATACCTCCACAATTTTATGGTAATATCGGACCCAAGATCTCCTGAAACGACATCAGATCTGGTAAATTATATCCCAAAATCTATGGTAAGATTCGAAAAGTTTTATGATTTGCATGATGAATTCAGAAAATCACCAAATTGTAAAACAAATAGTTCTTCCTTGACCCATGAAAAGATAAATCTAGGAACTAAAGATAACCCACAATGCATCAATTTGGGAATGGCATGTTCTGAGCAAGAAAAGTCAACCTTTATTAAGTTGTTTAAGGAATTTAAGGATGTCTTTGCTTGGACATATGATGATCTGAAAAACTTCGATCTTAACATCATACAACACATTATTCCCATGAAACTCCAGACTCAACCTTTTCAACAGATGTTGAGAAAGATGCACCATAAACTTGAACCAACGGTCAAGAAGGAACTAAACAAACTATTGAATGCTAAAATAATCTTCCCAGTGAGACATACACAGTGGGTCTCTAACCTTGTCCCTATAAGGAAGAAAAGTGGCGAAATCCGACTATGTGTCGATTTCCAAAATTTAAATCGAGCATCTGATAAAGACAACTACCCTGTCCCTCCCATGGAACAGATTCTCCAATAGGTATCCTATTCTAAAATATTGTCACTGCTGGATGGTTTTTCAGGGTATAACCAAGTCCTTATGTCTCCCCCAGACCAGCTAAAAACCACTTTCCGTACTACATGGGGTACCTATGCTTACAGAAAGATGCCCTTTAGACTTATAAATGTCGGCACCACTTTTCAGAGAGTGATGGATATCGCTTTCCGCGGTATAATCAATCAATCTGTAGTCCTCTATCTAGATGATGTCACTATCTTCTCAAAGAGTAAAGGAGATCATTTAGCTCATCTAAGATCTGTTCTACAATGATGTCATAAGTACGGCATCTCTCTAAATCCCAAAAAATATGTCTTTGCAGTAGAACAAGGAAAGCTGCTCGGATTCATTGTATCTAATGAAGGGATGATCATTGACCCTAATAGGACTCAAGTCATTTCAAACTTCCCCCCCCCCCCCTCTTCCAAAAAGTCCATGCAATCTTTCTTAGGTCAGATAAATTGTGTTAGAAGGTTTGTCCTGAGTTTTTCAGAAATGGTCAGACCATTACAAAACTTAATAAAAAAGGATGTGCAGTACCATTGGGGACCTTTATAAAATCAAGCTTTTGACTCAATAAAAAAGGCCATATTGGAGGCTCCATCCCTAATGATCCTTGACTTTTCATGAGATTTCACTCTCTACACGTTTTCCTCTGATCGGTCTTATGTCGTTGTGCTAACTCAAAAGAATGTTGAAAACAACGAAGTTCCTATTTCCTTTATGAGTTCATCCTTTAAGAGAGAAAAGCTTAATTACCCAGTAGTAGATCAGCAGGCTTACGTTGTTTTTAAAGTAGTAAAACATTTTCGATCTTATCTACTCAAATCTAGGACGAAAGTCATTGTCCCTTACCCTGCTGTCAAAAATTTGTTAGTAAAGAAAGAACTGGGTGAGAAAAGGGAAAATTGGGTCACATCCTTACAATAATATGACCTTGAGATCACTCCAACACAAATTGTTAGAGGCCAAGGTTTATGTAAATTAGTTGTTGATTCAGCTATAGAACAACATAATCAAACTGATATTTTACTTGAAGATCAACATAATCAAAATCAAATCTGTTGTGTACAAAATCTTACAAGTCCTAGATACGATGACATCAAGTTTTATCTAATACACGGATCAGCTCGCCGTCACCTTGATCCAAAAAAGAGGAGAGCGATGAGATTAAAATATGCACCTTTCCAGCTGGTGGATGGTATTTTGTTTCACCAAAATTTTGATGGAATACTTATGCATTGTATGGAATGAGATGACACAAGTAAAGTTTTATTAGAATTACATGTAGGGAAAGTTGGTGGGAATTTCAGTGGAGACACCACTACCCACAAAGTATTAAGGGCAGGATATTATTGTCCCACTATTTTCAAAGATGCCCATACATTATGCCGCAAGTGTTTAATCTATCAAAAGGCTTCTGGATGAGTACAAAAGTCAGCATTCCCGCTACAACCTGTCTCGGTAGATTTCCCTTTTCAGCAATGGGCCCTTGACATTATAGGCCCAATTAACCCCACATCATCGCAGCAGCATAAATACATAATTACAGTGATAGACTATTTCACCAGATGGTCTGAGGCTGCACCATTAAAAGTGGTAAACACTAGTCAGGTAATATCCTTCCTTAATTCAAACATTATCACTAGTTTTGGTATTCCTGAATGTCTAGTGTTCGATAATGCTTCATATTTTTCATCTCTTGAAATGAGTGCTTTTTCTTTAGAAAAAGGAATAAAACTAAAGTATTATGCCAGCTATTACCCGCAAGGAAATGGTTTGGCGGAATTGACCAATAAAAACCTGATCAAGATCATCAAGAGAACGATATCCGAAAACCACAAAAACTGGCATAATGCACTATTCAATGCAATCTGGGCTGATAGGGTAACTCCGAAAATTGTTGTTGGTAATGCCCCCTTTTTCCTCGTTTATGGTAGGGAAGCAATTCTTCTACTGCACGTTATCCTTTTGTCTCTGCAGTTATCATAGAAGGTTCAGGAAGAAGAATGTCCTCCTTTGGAAAGCAGGATTAATGCTTTGTTGAAGTTAGAAGAAGGAAGGGCGCAAGCGAAACAAAAACTGGATCAACATCAACTTACTGTCAAAAGCTGGTTCGATTCCAATTCTGCCTCAGACATAAATTTTGAGGTAGGTGATCTTGTCCTTAAGTGGGAAAAACCTCATGAGGGAAAAGGCGAACATACTAAGTTCCAAAACCTGTGGTTGGGACCGTTCCTAATAGCTGAAAAACTAGGTCCCAGTTCTTTCCACCTCCAGAATTTAGAGGGGTAGCCAGACACCTTCCCGGTAAATGGCCAAGCTCTCAAAAGTTATTTTACCTGACAATTCTCCGATACACCTTTTGTACATATTTTTCTGTTTTGATTTCTTTTCTTTCCGTTTTCTTTTCTGGTTTGTTTTTATTTTCATTTTTGGCCTTTTTTGAGTCAAACATGCCTGTATTATAGTCTAGTTCAAAAGAATAGAACAACATGTTTCATCTCGAAATAACTGTCAAAGGCTGTCAGAACATCAATTGTTGTCTTTCTTTGAAAATGTAGGCAAGTTAAAGATGATATTTTATTTGAGAGTCGATTTCTCGGTTTCAATTTTCACTTGAAAGTATTCACGATTATCTTTAAAAAAACTCTTTACTTTGTCCCTGCTCTTTAAGAGAGCAACTCAACGATGTCTCCCTGTCCTCGAAAATTAGTTTTATTAATGAACTATTCTCAGATCTTGATGAAGGTTAGCTAGAAAAATTTAAAGGCCTAGGAAATATTAATTTATGTTAAAAAACTGGAATTTTCAGCATCACCCCGCTCTGTTGAATATCTTTAAAACTATATCAGAATGTGAATAATTTCTCAGAGCTGTGGGAAGTGTTTGTAAACTCGTCGGGACATTGAACAGGTCTGCTGGCAGCGGGTAAATTCATGCATGATTCCAAGCCAACTTTTTCGGGGTACTGAATAGGCCCGCTGGCAGCAAAGCGATGTCAGGTAAAAGAAAATTCTCAGGTATAAATCTTGTTTTGTCCATAAATGTCCTTCATTCCAATTGGAAAGTTCTTGGATAGGATACAGATGTCAGAGTGGGTTAATTGACATCCCTGTTGAGGCTATGGACGCCTGCTGGCAGCAGTGGCCCTATCAACAGTATTGGAGACATTAACTTAAACGTCGTGGCTTTCTTTTGTGAAGTTTGTCACCAGATTTCGTTCTTTTTAATGAAAGATATCTTAAGCTGGACTGCGTCATGATTATTAAAGATGTTCAAATAACCTTTCAGTTGTTCTTTTATTTGAAATCTTTCAGATTTCTCTAACCTAGACTCTTCTGTATTACAGAGATAACTGCTTCTCCCAACATATTTTTAAATTTTTTATATCAATTAAATGATCTATGTAGCTGCCTAACTGGGGTCATACATTTTTCTCTTCTTCATAAGAAATTTTCGAAATGACAATTGTAAGTTTTTGGTTGTCCCTATTGTCTTTGTTTTCATGCTTTGTTCATGACTGAAAGCATGAAAATGAAGCATTGCAACTTACGACTATGTTACCATTCTATTTTAAAAAATTATGAAAGGCAAAATGTCTTTACAGTTTATTAATGAAGCCTTGTTCCTTGCTATGAAGACTATTCTCTTTGTTTGGATTCCTTGAATGTCAAGCATTCTTATGGATTGTTAAATTATATCAACAAAGGACCTTTTGATTTGAGCATTGATATGGTTTTTGTGTGGTTCTTGTTCATATGTTTCCTCATCACTAGGCTTTGATTTACAAGTTTTACTCTCCCAAACTTTATGATCGAACCCACTATGTTGCACACTTATTTTTATTTTAATGCTCTATTCGTGGCTTGTACTTTATGAGAGGTGGAAATACGATTATAGTCAACCCATCATTTCGAAGCTTGGTCTTGGGCTTCGCAACACCCCTTGCATTCATTTCAAACAATGCCTATCTTTTTCTTATGAATTTTCTACTCATACGCTATAGATTGTTGATGTTTTTTGGGCCTAGGGTATACCTTTGTTCTGCTCTTACAAACCCTCCTTACGCACTGTTTGGGTGATTCCCTGTGATGTTGAAATGGATCTGGTTGTTAGAGTTGAACGTAACAGCACTCAGACCTTGCTCCTATGCGACGATGCTAGGAGGCTCTCGAGGGTAACGGTTAGCTCATTTTCCTTGAAAAGTTCCAGGGTTTCAACCTATAGACTGCTCATGAATTCACTCTCTCATTCGATGGATGTAGAGCTAAGGTGGGGGACATTCAACTTGAAGTCACAGAAGACTTTCTGATCCAAGAAACAGGACTCCCTGCAAGCGGTCAGAGGTGGTTCAAGAATGCTAAGGTAGAAGAGGTTCCATGGACTCTTTTCTTTACATCTCGGAAGATCAATGGCTATGACAAAGGTATGCCAGTCTCCTTACTGAAAGCCCAATGGCATGGTCTGCTTGCAGTGTTGAAACAATTTGTCACTTGTGAAGGTCATTTTGGTCTTGTGTTTCTTTATCATCTGTGTCTGCTCATGATTTTCATAGGGTTTCCTTTAAACATGCCTTATTATCTGTGGAGGAGACTTTACAAAATGGATAAAAGGTTTAAAAAGCAACGTTTGGATTCGAGTCTTTTCCACCACGGTTTAATAAGAATTATGCTTGTACATCAATTAAAGTTGCAGAATGATGATTGGGATTCATTTTTAACCAAAAATGGTTTCATTAACCCCAATGTTGAAGCAGTTGACAAGCCTGTGATTGAGGAAACCTTGGTCTATCCTACAATGCCCCCCTCACCTGCCCAGAACTATGTTACGGCCACCCATAGTAAGCCTTTACCTGACTCGAAATTTACTGAGCAAGCCCATGAGAAAGCTACACAACCCAATGACTCTGTCAAAAATTCAAACAAACCTACAGGCAAGACGTCTAAAGGCGATGTTGATTTGAGTTTTAAAAATAAGAGAGCTGGAAGGTTAATTTCAAGGAAGCTCCAAAACAAGTTGAACCCTCATGCGAGATCGATCAAGATGATCGATATCCATGAGAGTTTGGATTCCAAAATTGACAAATTTCTCACTAAAGAAGGTCCTCTGTCGTTCCAACCACACCTCGATCAGCCTTACAACTCCGTGGACAATCTACCACCTTGTCTGAAACATAGTTAAGGGTTTCTTGGTATTAAGTTGGGTAATAAATCTACAGTCCATGTTGGAGATTCTCTGGTTCACAATCATGGTTATTCCCAAGGGACCATCGCTCCGTCGCAGTGTGAGGCTTGCCTATTCTGGATTGATAAATACTACACTGATATACCTATTTTACAGTCACAGATTAAATCCCTCACTGACCGGGTCGGTGCCTTAACAAATGAAAATCATAGGCTCGAGTCTGTCATTCAAAGAAAAGGAAAACGTATGAAGACTACAGGGAATGTGATATTAAAAAACGTTGAGACTACAAAAACAATAATAAATTCTGAGATCATCTAATATGATTTGATTTTACAGTTAGAGGTAAGATTTCTTTTATCTTAAAATAGGGTTATTCATTAAATAAATTAGATTGTTTTATTCATTGAATAAATTGGATTTCATTACTAAAATAAACTAGCTACAGAATCAGCAGATTCTGTAGCTAGTTATTCTAATTCAAAATTTGCAAAATAATGGTTAAACATATATCTAAGTTTCTCTATTTTTTCTTTTCTTTTCAGGGTATCTAGGAGTTCATGGTTACCAGGTGATCTGAAGCATATTTTAGGCTTGTTATCCATATCTATGATACATTTCTGTATAAACAGTAATAAAAAAATTTAGCTTTAGAAGTTTTAGTATGATCTAGGTGGTTATATCCCGCTTTTATTTTTGTAATAAATATCTGATCTCAGAAGATGAGACAGTTACCTTTCTTAAGGCTTTATAAACTCATTATTTTTTGTAATCAATCATCCTGGACTGGGCCTTATTGTGGACATCTTATACACGAATTTGGACAGAACATATGTTTACATTTCTTCTTTAGATATCTGTAAATATTGTTGTTGTCTATGGTTCATTTATCTTCGTAATTTGATAATTATTGAAAGCTTTTGTCTTCGCTAATCATTATGTCGTCAGGAAAATTTCTTTCATACAGTCCACAATTTTATGCTTCAGTTATATGAAAATAGTGATTGATCGTTCAATTCAAATGATAAAGTTTATCTTAATCTTGTTGAATGACTAAAAGCAAGTGTTACAATTAGATTTATCTTATGTATAATTGCCTGCAATCATAAATATCACAGTTATTATCTGCATCTTGTCGTACTATCTGTTATAACCCTATGATTCATAGGATCATCTGTTGACTGGAAATTTTTCACTCTGGGTGTATAGGTTTGCAAATAATATTTCATCTCTGCAAATTATTTTCAAGGGAAGCAGTGCACCAAACCCTCAAAAAGTCATAAAGCCTAAGTTTTGCCTCATATACTGCATTCACGCCTGGAGAATAAAGAATGTGCTTAGATTGACGGTCGATCTAGCGGCGCGTAAATCAACGACTGACAGTGGATTCCGGACCCCCTCGACTATTCTGCTTTTAACGATGGGGGGGGGGTCCGAAATGGTTATTAAAAAGTGCGCACATATCTATGGTTGTCATGGAAGTGCGCAGATGGACGGTCCACAGGCGATTCCGGACCCCCCCGATCGTTCTGCCTTTAACGGTGTGGGGGGGGGTCTGGAATGAGGCATTTTTCTTTGGTGGGCCCTGTCCCAACATGTCATCCGTCCATTGCGCTCGATCCTCCATCACCTTTTATGCATCCATCATTCGCCGCTACGCCCTCACCTTCTTGTCCTTTGTCCAGTCGACTACACCCCTTCGCCAATCTTACCCCTCCATGAATAAATAGACTTAGGATATAAAACATTAGGTTAATAGTCATGATTAAACCTGTTAATAATAATAAATTAATTATTAATTAATTAACAATTGAGTTAACATGTTAGTAATTAATTAATTGTTAATTAATTAAGTTAGTATTAATAACTAGGTTAGTAATTAGGATTAATTAAATATTAAATAAAACAAATTAGTAAAAAATATATAAAATATATATAAAAAACAAAACATATAAAATAAAACATAATAACACAAAACATATTATAATAAACATACATAATAAATAAAATATAATAAATACAATATAAAAACATTTAAATAAAAACATAAACCAAACATATTAAAACAAAAACCAAACTTAAACAAACATATATTAAACCATAATAAAAAAACATAAAAAAAACAAAATATAATATAAAACATATAATAAAAAATAAAAATAAAACAAAACTTAAAAAAAACCTACGCTATCCTAAGTCTACCCCACCCAAAACTCCACATACCGCATGTCCCAACTCCCGTACCCTCATCATATTAAACTTTTAAATCAAACGGTCCTTAAAAATTATGTACCCCCCCCCTCACCATCCGGAGTTTAACGAGATGGGGGGGTCCGGAATGAGGTAGTTTCCAATACCACCCCCCATCCACGTGTCTCCTCCCTATTCCAGCGGACTCCCCCCCCCCAAAAAAAAAAACACTTACCACCTCAGGGGGGGTCCGGAATACCACCAATCACAAAAAAAACCGCTTTTTCAATTTTTTTGCCTATTTTCGCCTGTTCAGCATGTCTTCGTCCGAGGCCATTTTTGGGAAAATGAAAACGAATTTTAAGAAACCGAGAGAGGTTTTTCTCTGTAACAGGATGAAGAACAAAAAAATCTCTCATTTTTTTCACAGGTTCCACGAGCAGGGAGAATCGAAGCCATCTTCGAGGCTCTTTTTTCCATATTTTCACTTTTCCGTTACAGTCCTGATTTTACGGGAGCTGTTACGGCCAGCTGGAGGAGAATTTGGAAAAACCGAAGGAGGTTTTTGTCCAGAACATGCCCATATACAATAACCTCATTCATTTTTTTCCCAGGTGTCAGATTTGAATAGAAAACCATGTCTATTTGGACCCCTTGTTTGCATAAAACCGGTCCGTCTTTCATGGCAGACAGTTCCAAATTTTGTGGGATTTGTGGCTATTTTTGGCCGAGGTGGTTAAAACTGACTCTCGAAACTTGTTGGGGGATCTCCCCTATTTATTCATAGATGATTTTTAATGTAAAGGTTTTTGATCTCACACCCAGGCAAGATGGGAACACTGTAACTTATATCAAGAGATTTTCCAGAAATATGAGGAAACGTTTCACAGGATTCTTGCATGTTAGCTATCGGTGAAGTTTTTCCCTCGTCATTGAATGTGTATCTGTCGTTGTTATCTTTGTGTTATCTATCTGATATTTTAAAAGGAGTTAAAGTTACAGTATTTATCTGTGCATACCCTATTTTCTAACTTTTGAAAAATCTAAATGTTTGTCTTCTGATGTTGTGGTGAAGAAATTCTTAAATGCTTCTTTACTATGATTGATAATCTCGCCTTCTCTGCTAATCCATCGCTTATTCCCAAATAATTCAATAGTTGCATTATCTTGCCCTTTGAAAATACTTCTTATAAATTGTTATTTGATCTCTATCTTTATGAACAGACCCCATAGCCCAATGGCCTTCTTTTGCTCTCTCAACCAGAAAAATCCAAGAACGTATCCTATTCTACATAGCTAGCCTAATATCCTCTTCCAACAAAGTTATATCAGACAGAGAGATCCCTCTCTAAGTCTTGGAGGGCTAGATCCCTGACTCGAAGAATTTTTGATGTTGCCTCTGTGACTGCCATCACAACCTCGGGCAAATTACAAAGTGCTAACAGAATGGCGACTCCGCTGGGGAACAGTTCCCCAGTAGTACACTTCAAAGCTCCAGATCTGATCACTGATGGTGGATAGTGACCAGACATAAGAAGGTTGAGATCATTCACCTGGCGACTCCAATCATCTCTAGACAGTGCCAAACTCAAAGACTCCACTGGAGGAAGAACCTAAAGCATGGCCAAGCAGCCTAGAAAGACCAGGTACTCAAGATCAAATTGCATTCAAGACATCTTTGGTTTCATCTGCAATTACTTTCTCTCTTATCATGATC
>SNQJ01S0019499.1:142181-152460 GCA_010110895.2 Picea sitchensis | reverse complement strand
AACTCAGGGGGGGTCCGGAATACCACCAATCACAAAAAAAAACCGCTTTTTCAATTTTTTTGCCTATTTTCGCATGTTCAACATGTCTTCGTCCGAGGCCATTTTTGGGCAAATGAAAACGAATTTTAAGAACCCGAGAGGTTTTTCTCCGTAAAGTGATGAATAAAAAAAACCTCTCTCAGTGGTTTCACAGATGCCACGAGCAGGGAGAATCAAAGCCATCTTCGAGGCGTTTTTTTCCAGATTTTCGCTTTTTCGTTACAGTCCTGATTTTGCGGGAGATTTTACGGCCAGATGGAGGCGAATTTGGAAACACCGAAGGAGGTTTTTGTCCAGAAAATGCCCATCTACAATAACCTCCTTCAGTGTTTTCCTAGGTTTCAACGTTGAAGAGAAAACCACGTCCGTTCGGACCCCTTTTTCGCAGAAAACCGGTCTGTCTTTCATGGCAGACAGTTCCAAATTTTGTGGGATTTGTGGCTATTTTTGGCCGAGGTGGTTGAAACCGACTCTCGAAAATTGTTGGGGGATCTCCCATATTTATTCAGAGATGATTTTTAATGTAAATGTTGTTGATCTCACGCCCAGGCAAGCTGGGAACACTGTAACTTCTATCAAGAGATTTTCCAGAAATATGAGGAAACGTTTCACAGGATTCTTACATGTTAGTTATTGGTGAAGTTTTTCCCTCATCGTTGAATGTGTATCTACCGTTGTTATCTTTGTGTTATCTGTTTGATCTTTTAAAAGGAGTTAAAGTTACATGATTTATCTGTGCATACCCTGTTTTCTAACTTTTGAAAAATCTAAATGTTTGTCTTTTGATGTTGTGGTGAAGAAATTCTTAAATGCTTCTTTACTATGATTTATAATCTCGCCTTCTCTACTAATCCATCGCTTATTCCCAAAGAATCCAATAGTTTAATTATCTTTCCCTGTGAAAAGACTTCTTATAAATTTTTATTTGATCTCTATCTTTATGAACAGACCCCATAGCCCAATGGCCTTCTTTTATTGTCTCAACTAGCAAACTCCAAGAACGTATCCTATTCTGCATAGCTAGCCTAATATCCTCTTCCAACAAAGTTATATCAGACAGAGAGATCCCTCTCTGAGTCTCGGTGGGCTAGATCCCTGACTCGAAGTGGTTTTGATGTTGCCTCTGTGACTGCCATCACAGCCTTGGGCAAATTACAGAGTGTTAACACTATCATTAAAATCCAGCAGTCAATGTATTGTTTGGCATTTATTTCAAACAACGTAAAAGTTTCATAGCAGATTTATCTCATGGACAAACTGGATGGATGACTCATGATCATACAAACGATGGATGCATGCTGATCAAATCATTAATAGGTTAGTTTGTTCTCTTTGTTTGTTTGTTTTCTTTTGAAACTCTTGTATGTGATCTGGTTTTCACTGTCTACATATTATTCTTCCATAGTATGTTTGATATTTAATCTTACAGATACATAGAGATAAAAGAAAAAACAAAAGAAATAGTTTTTTTTTTCTTTATCTATTTTTATCAAAAAGCAATCATCTTTTATAGATTTTGTGAGTTTAGATTAAAACTCACACTTGTATAATGTGCACATAAACTAGAGAAGTGAATCTGTAATGTAAATATTCTTAAAAATAGTTATACACATACATGTACATATATATATTAGTGTTTAGTTACTAGTTAGCTATTTCATTTCTTGTGTTTATTTATTTGTTTCTTTTAGGACTTTAGATCGGCCAATGGAGCCATTAAACCCGTTAGAGTGAGTCATACCAAACGGCTTGGGTTAATTAGACAACCCCGGACTAGACTCACTCTTCCAATTGACGGACGGTCATTTTCGCCTGTCAATAAGGAGAAACCAAGATAATGCCAACCCCATTACCTTCACTGGAGAATGAACCATCAAAGTGCATATGCCATATATGATCATCTAAATCAATTTTTTCCACAGGAATGTTATCTTCCTCAATGAAGATAGAATACACTCCTAGGTCTTCTTCGATATAGTTTATGCTATATTACGGAACACTCTCTACATAGGGAAAAATTATTCCCTCTCTAAGGACTATGATATTCTTACCATTCTAAGGAATGTATAAATGTGTCTCATCGAGTGAGAGGTATCCTCCTGTTAGGGCTTGCCAATCTCTCCCCAATATAATTGAATAATTGCTCACAGGCATATCAATCACCCGAATGATGACGGTTGTCCTTATCTTAGGGTGAGCACATAAAACTAAGGTTACATCTTTAATCTTGCCTATGGTTGTTTGTTGTAGACTATTATAGGAGAGCATGCTTCTAGCGTTTTCGTTTGTACATGACAAGCCTAGATCTTCCATAATAATCTTTGACATGACACTTGGGCCAGAACCACCATCAATGAGGCAACAATGGGAAATATTATCCATGATCTTTACAGAAATGTAAAAAGGGGTTTTTTTTTACAGGGTATCTAAAATTATGTACACCTACTTTATTTATAGAAGAATCCTCTTCGTCAACCTCTTTGGAAAGATTGGCTACAATGAAATCTTTTCCTTCCATGAATTGTTTCATATGCATCTGTTGTTCAGGGATGACAACCATGTCTAGGAGGGTTGCATCTGCTTTGATGTTGGCCAATTGATTCAGGATATTGTATTTGGAAGAGGGGGGAGAGGGGGTGTTTCCTTGACTCTCAATAATTTTAGGAACCTGGAGTGCAGCAGCGGTTGAGGATGAACTCGGGCTAGAAGAACTGTGAGGAGGGTCAAACTTGCCTTTTGGGGTATAGGCTTTGTTTCTAGTGTTGATAACCATGACATCTTCTCGCTCGGAAAAATCTAGGACAACGATAGTAGCTTCCGGTATTTTACCAAAGATCTTATCCATGGCACTCTTATTTACCTCACACATGGTTTCTTCATGGTATTCCTTGCAAAAGTTACAACGACTCCTAGGCAGGATAGCTTTGGGATGAAAATTGTTTTCAACCAAACCTCTAAAAGGAGGGGCAGAAGAGGATGAAGCTCCAAGGGTGAGAGGGGAGAAAGTACCCTTCCACTCAAATGTTATCATACGATTATTCATATATTTCACTAGTTATAGGAGAGCAGACATATATGTTTGCCTAATTGATTCTCCCTGGGGTATACCAATTCGTTCAAGTTGTTCCTCATATTCCGAGAAAGTGTGCAGGGCAGAACCAATATTATCGATGGCCTTTTCCTCAAGCTTATGGCGGTAGGGAGAGGGAAATGCATTGTAGTAATGCATGAAAGTGACTTGGTTCTGAGGGTGGCTAAGTTTGGGAATTTTATTATACAACTTGGTGAAATGTAAGTTGAAGTACCTAATGGTCTCACCATCTTTGTAAGTGACATTATTGTATTCCCTTAACTTCACAAAAGGGCTTTTGGATTTCCCATAAGTGGATCGGAACCAATAGGTTAACTCCTCCCAAGTAGATAGGATCTTAGGAGGAAGGTCAAATAAATTGGCTGCAGCCTTCCCCTCTAAGGAATTGACAAACAAGCGCATGCAACTGTCATTGTAGTTGGCCCCTATGTTATGACAAGCATTATTAAATGCCACTAGGTGTTCATTTGTACTAACAGTGTTATTCCCTGAAAACTTAGGCAGGTTCTCCTTAAACTTTGGAAGTGGATGGGGAGTAGGTGCTAGGTTAAGAGGAGAGGACACATGCCATGTCGTAGTTGTGGCGTCTTCTTCGAACTGAAAAAGCCCATACTTTTTAATGACCTTGGTGGGGTTTGTAGTATATTGGACAAGGATATGGTGGTTGTACAAGCTATCAATCACCGATGACGATGAAGATTGGAAAGATGGAGCACTTCTAATGCTACCAAATCCACCACTAGATGCCATCTTGTGGGTGATAGATGAGGAAAAGAAAAACGAGCAGGGTGAATCAGATAAATTTTTTCTTAGAGCACCTTGTCGGGCAGATAACACAATGTTTCTCCTTCCTATTTCAGCGATAGGACTGATTTTGGGTGACAATCCTCTTCTTCTTCTAGAAGCACGTGAATCAAAGGATATGAAATAAAGGCCAAAACTGAAGAAACAAAAGGTTACTGTTGATTTATAGGCTGCCTACATCTAGCTTCCAATTTTTCTTGAACATTAATATCTCGTTCAATTCTTGCCCAAGAATGGTTAAGCTCGGCACGGGTTCTAGAAGTGTCTAAAATGGTGTTAAACAGGTTCAAAGCAATGTTGTTCTGGTCTTGAAATTCGGGCTCAATATTGGGCTACCTTGCAATAGGAACAATCATTAATAGCAAAATAGTCAAAGAATCAGAATCGGAAAAAGAAAGATGTATCAATGAAAATCCAGTATAAAAATTCACCAGAGAGATATCGAAGATCTCCCCAGTATGGTCAGCAAATAAATGTTGAGGAAAATATATGGATTGATCTTACTCAAGAATTTTCAAACTTTACTTGGCTAAAGCAAAGTAGACGGGAATATCACCCTAATTTTATAGCTAACAAAAATAATTTCCTAACTCACAAGTATTAATTACGAGTGCTTAGGCTAGTCTTTTATCAACAAAACGCTTGCTGGAAATTCATTTTTATGTAATTTTCTGAACATAACAGTTGCTGAAATAAATGTAAGAACAGAAGAAAAGACACGAAGATGATAATCAAGACAGTTGAGACATAAAGCAATCCTTCAATTCATTCCAATTCACCAAAGATTCAATTCTTTAAAAAATGTCATACATAAATCTTGGACCAAAGTCAAACTTAGACTGTAAATGTGTTGAACCTGCATAGAATAGATCTAGCTAAACAATAATACACACATTTGCAGGGAGAATTGGAGAAAGAAGAAGAAGGAGAGAAAGAATGGAAGAATTCTCATTAACCGTTGTGAATAATGAATAATTTATACATGATATACTCTGTATAAGTCAATGAGTTCGACTTGAGGTGAACCAAGTCACCATAGTGGTGGTCTAGAGTGATCTAGACACACACCAGTAGTTACGGGAGTGAACTGCCAGCTATTCTAGTCTCTCAGGCAGTTACAGGAGTGAACTGCCACCTAGTTGAGTTAACTGGTCAACTAGTCTTCAGTTAACTGACTGAACAGAGAGTAGTGAGGAGTTAACTGAGGGAATCAAGGCTAATGCACCACTCTAGTTATGATACCAAGGAAAGGTCGAATTAGCATGGTGATGATCCCAGTGTTGCATGGTGATGATCCCAATGCAACATCTAAACTCAACTCAACTAGTCAAACTAAAGTGTGAACTGAAAGAGAATATTATCCAGGTGGAATATTCTCTCCTAAAATATAGGAGACTGGATAATGACTAATTATGACTAATAAACAAATAAAAACCTTAGGAAAAATAAATCCTAGGTGTGTGTGAAGTAACTCCAACACCCCCCCTGAACATCACTATAGTGAAAAAAAATATTGGGTCCCAGCAAAGAGGCCATGTTAGGTACCCAAGTACAAAATATACACTGAAAATAAAGTGAGGAAAGAGGGAAAACCTCATGGGAAAACCCCCCCCCTCAAGGTACAATGTATGTAAAAAGAAAAACTACAGTTTCTAGGCAATCGTGTCCTTCACTCCAAGATGACTTCGCAGAGAATGGAATTTCTTCTTAGTGAAGGTCTTAGTGAAAATGTTTGTCATTTGTTCTATTGAAGGACAGAACTATAAGTCAATTATACCCTCGTGCTTCATCCGCTACCTCTAAACTGGATCTTTGCAGAACTTCAAAGTGCTCTGGTTGTCACACCAAATGACAATCAACTGATGAAACTGAATGCCCAAATCAATGAGAAAATGTTGTAGCCACATAGCCTGAATGGATATGTTAACTACCCCTTTGTACTCTACCTCGATTGAAGATAGAGAAATGGAAGCTTTCTTCTTGTTCGACCAACAGATAGGCCCAGAACCAAGACTAAGTGAGTAACTAGATGTGGACTTGTGATCAATGCTACCTCCAGCCCAGTCAGAATCAGTAAACCCGATGAGAGCTAATGTAGAGTTTTTTGCATAATGAATCCCAAAGGTGATGGTGCCATGTACGTATCGAAGGATATACTTTTCATCTTTCCAATGTAGCTCATGCGACTCCTGTGTGAACCTCGAAACTACACCAACTGCATATGAGAGGTCTAATCTGGAGTGTGTGAGATACAACAAGCTCCCCACTAGTTGTCTGTACAGTGTGTTGTCAACCAGTGGAGTCTCCCCGCCATCCTCAAGTTTCACTCTTGATAGGAAAGGAATCAAAGCAGACTTGCAGTCTGTCATGTGAAATCTCTCAAGGAGATCTTGTGCATACTTGGCTTGAGAAAATTTGATTCCTGATGCATCCTGACTAATATCAAGTCCAAGGAAGAAGTGTAATGGACCCATGTCCGCCATCAAAAACTTGTCATGAATAATCCTCTTAACTGCAACAATCGCTGAAGTCGAGCAATCGGTGATCAACAAATCATCGACATACAAAACTAAAAGTAGAAGTGAATCAACCATCCTGATCATGTATACATTTGGGTCTGATTTACAACGTACAAATTTTTGTTACGACAGGTAGGAGTCCATCTTAGCATACCAGGCCCTTGAAGCATGTTTGAGGCCATAAAGTGACTTCTTCAGTCGACAGAGCAAAGATGAGAACTGCATAAATCCCTGGGGTTGGTCCATGTAGATCTCCTCAAAGAGATCACCATGAAGAAATTCATTCTTCATGTCCATCTGATGGACTTCCCATCCCTTGGCTGCCGCAATGGCAAGGGCCAATCGAATGGAATTAATCTTCTCTACTGGAGCGAAGGTCTCATCATATTCAATACCATGAACCTACTGAAAGCCTTTCGCGACAAGCCTGGATTTGTATCTATTGATCTGTACATCCACTTCGTTCTTGATCCTATAGACCCATCTGCATCTGACAAGTTTCCTCCCAGAAGGAAGGGGAACTAGATCCCAAGTCTAGTTCTCGAGGAGGGAGTTGTACTCCTCTTGCATGGAAGATTCCCAAAAGGGATTTCCAGAAGCCTCGCCATAAGACTGTGGATCTGAAGACTAAACCAAGAAAATATGCCTGGAAGGAAATGGTTCATTGGCAGTGAGTACAACAGGAGGCTCCTCTAAATTAGATCAAGTCCTCTTGGTATCGACTGGATCACCAATGATATCCCCTGCATCCTGAAGAGTAGTCTATGCCCACTTGGGCCTCTGCTCTGGCTCTGCAACTGCATCTGGATTCTCTGACTCTACATCTAACTGTACTGACTCTGAATCTGAATATGAATCCTCTGAGTCCTCTGAATCAAAACTCTCATCTGAAGAAGATTCAACATGTGCATGCTCATCATCTTGAACAGGTGGAAGAGTGAAGGTGTTTGCATGCGGTTGCTAAGGTACATGCGAGACACTTTCCTCGAATTGGACACTACATTGAATGATGAATCAGACTGAGGAAATATCAATAAGTTGATATCCCTTCACATTGTCGAGGTATCCAACAAAAATGCACTCATTTCTCTGTGGATCAAGTGCCTTCTTCTTTTCAGAGGGAATCCTGGCCCATGCATGTGAACCAAAAATACGAAAGGTGGTCACTTTTGGTTTGAGGCTACTCCAAGACTCGTAGGGGGTCTTATCCTTGACAGATCTATGGGGAGATCTATTTTGGATGTATGTTGCATAGTTAAGTGCTTCAGCCCATAATCTCTGTGGTAGTGACTTTGCATGTAACATGCAAGATGCCATCTCCTTTAGAGATCATTTTTTTCGCTCAACAACTCTGTTTTGTTGTGGAATGTAGGGAACTGTATGTTGCAACTGAATCCCTGCCTCATGGAAAATATTGTGAATCTCATGATTCACATACTCTCCCTCGTTATTAGTTCGGAGGACTTTGATCTTATTTCCGGACTGTGTCTCAACCAAATCTTTTAAATCTTTGAGGTGTTGAAATACCTCAGATTTTTTCCTGAGAAAGTAGATCCATGTAAAACGTGAGAAATCATCAACAAAAATGAGAACAAACCTCACTTTGTTGATCGATGGATGCGGAAAAGGACCCATGAGGTCACTGTGGATCAGATCTAAAGGTACAGAAGATCGCTAAGACTTTCCCTTGTCGAATTTATCTTGAGGGTGTTTTCTGAGAACACATCCCTCATATACTCCCTTGGAGAAATGGATTTCCGGTAGACCATCAACTAATTTGTGCTTGCTAAGCAGTTGCATGTATCCAAAATTCAAATTTCCAAACCTTTCGTGCCATATCCTACTATTTTCATCAGCATGAATAAGTAGTAAAGTAGAATCAGGTTCAATGAATTCAGAAAATGTATACAATCTAGACTGATGATTTACCTCACCGGTAGCAACCCTGGAGTTGGTTTGCATGTCGCATATGCCCACGGAATTTGGTGTGAATATGACATTATTTCCGGTGTCAAAATTCATCATATGATACACAGAGAGAAGGTTGACAAAAATCTTGGGAACATGCAACACGTTCTCGAAGCTTCCATTGGTGAGTTCAATCCTTCCTTTGTCAGTGACTTCGACAAAAGAGTTGTCCCCCATTAGAATAGGAGGACCTTTGCATGAATCCAAAGAAGAATATACTACTTCTGAGGCAGCCATGTGATGTGATTCTCCTGAATCTATGATCCAAGCATCGAGAGAGAAGTTGATGGCAATCAAGGCATGGCTAGAATTGTCTTTCTTGGAATTCAGATTTTTTGGCTTCTTCTTCTTTGCACCCTCGGGGATGTGATCTCCAAGGTTGTTTTTCTGAAGTATTTGAGACATCATATCTATTTGTTTTTTCATCCATGTGGATTCCAAATGGAATCCTTTGTGACAGTATGCACATTTCTCTCCTTTTCTTCCCTTTTCTCCTTTGGATCTGGAGGCATCGGTGAAGCGTTTTGTGTACCCTTCCTTCTTCATATGTGCATGAGATTTATTTTTATATTTATATTTATCTTTATATTTATGATATTTGTGGCTTCCATCATGCACAGTAAGTGCATGCACCCTTGGGCCTTTGATTGTTCCCATGTTGATGATCTTGGTTTTCTCTTGTGTCAGGGATTCAATAAAGTCCTCAAGAGAAGGCATCTTCCAGGTGGCTCCAGAGGTGAATCTGACAGTATGGAATGTAGATACGAATAATGAGAATTCAGGACCAATCTTGGAGAGAATGGTGAGAACCATTTTTTTCTCCTCCTTCGATTTATCAACCCCGCAAGCTTTGAGTTGCGACAGTAAATCCTTGAATTTTGTAAAGAAATCTTGGATATTCTCGAATCTTTTTGGATCCAATGTGAGCAGATCCACCTCCATCATGTGTCCCCTCATCTCATCCTTTTTTTCAAAAATCCCTTCCAAGATGGTCTAGGCTTCATTGGGAGTCTTACAGGAAGATATATGAAAAAGGAGATCGAGAGAAATAAGACTGCAAATTGTTCTGACTGCCTCATCCATGTGATTTAAGTACTTGGATTTTTCTATGGCATATGTCGGCTCTGTATCTATATTCATGGTTAACATATACAACCCTCTATATTGGAGATGTACGACTATTTTTGCCTTCCATGCAAAACAATTGTAAGGTGTAAGAATGAATTGTTTTTGGAATTCCATCTTTCCGTTGTCTTCAATCTTTTGTACCTGCAAAACAATTTGGTGCAGCTTTTTCTTAGAAGTCCGTCAGATTTGATACCATGTAAATGTGTTTAAACTGGACATAATAGATCTAGCTAAACAATAATACACACATTTGTAGAGAGAATTGGAGAAAGAAGAAGAAGGAGAGAAAGAATGGAAGAATTTTCATTAATTGTTGTGAATAATGAATAATTTACACATGATATACTCTGTATAACTCAATAATTTCGACTTGAGGTGAAACAAGCCACCATAGTGGTGGTCTAGAGTGATCTGGACACACACCAACAGTTACGGGAGTGAACTGCCAGCTATTCTAGTCTCTCAGGCAGTTACGGGAGTGAACTGCCACCTAGTTGAGTTAACTAGTCAACTAGTCTTCAATTAACTGACTGAACAGAGAGTAGTGGGAAGTTAAATGAGGGAATAAAGGAAAATGTTCCACTCTAGTGATGATACCAAGTCAAGGTCGAATTAGCATGGTGATGATCCCAATGTTGCATGGTGATGATCCCAATGCAACATCTAAACTCAACTCAACTAGTCAAACTGAAGTGTGAACTGAAAGAGAATATTCTCCAGGTGGAATATT
>SNQJ01S0019499.1:129425-142131 GCA_010110895.2 Picea sitchensis | reverse complement strand
AGCATGGTGATGATCCCAATGTTGCATGGTGATGATCCCAATGCAACATCTAAACTCAACTCAACTAGTCAAACTGAAGTGTGAACTGAAAGAGAATATTCTCCAGGTGGAATATTCTCTCCTAAAATTGATCCAGGTGGATATCAGTGGCCACCCACCTTTTCCAACTGGCTCAAAATAGTTTTCTAACAATTTTGGCAATTTACTATTTTTAGCAGTTTTAACTTTCGGGGCCATTTTGAGGGCCTAAATGAAGGTTTTTCAGGATCGTGTTCCTTAATGATATCCAAAGGCATGATTGAGCCCCAAAAATGAATCTCCTTGATGATTCCTTTCCAATGGGCTGTCACACACCTAAAACGGAGATCGTATGCAAAAGTTACGACCCCGGGAAGTTGATGTACTAACTTACCCAAATGGGGCCCACATGACTTTTGGCGCTTCATCTCCTAGGGTTAGTTTTTTGGATGTATAGGGTTTTTGGCATTCTTGATTATTGTAAAAATGCCTTTAGAGCCTCATTGTAACCTTCTTCTTTCAAATGATCATTTCCGTCACATCTCTTCTTAGAGATAAGCCGCCACCATTCCAGCAAGCTTGTTTCCACTGCATTTTACAGTTTCAACTTATTTCGTTATTGAATAGAAAATCAGTTTTACTGTATCTCTATTATTTTGTGTTAAGTACCTGTTAATAATCTGTATTCATTTTGTTATGGTCATAAAATCTGGATCAGTGCTATCAGAGCGGTCTTCTCCTTGTCGTCTTAATGCATGTCCCCAACGAGGTCGGAGTACAAAGAGTTGGGTCTGGAGCTTGTTTCTCTTGAGGAAATAAGCTCTCGCACGCCCAAGCGACCTCCCATGGTAGGATAAAAGAAAGATGATGGGACAGGAGATCCTTTCAAACTATTGATTGAGGAAGCCCTCACAGAACAGAGGAACGAGATGATGGATAGTTTCGTGCAAATCCTTTGGCGACTACCAACAGGCGACGCATCTTCTTCGAACGGAGGCGCCGCCCCCTTCAAGGTACAAATAAACTTTGATATTCCTATATTTGAAGGTCAGATAGACACATATGGTGTAGACAATTGGTTAAATCTACTAGAAGGGTATTTTTCTGTCCATAACTTTTCGAATAAAGAAAAGATTATTTTTTCACTCCTCAAAGTCGTTCCGCATGTCAAAGATTGGTGGGAAAATTTCTGTGAGCAAAAGGAAATAGAGGAAATCTCATTATTTTCAGTCATGACAACCTGGGAATCCTTCAGGGATGCTATTAAGGAACAATACTACCCTATCGGAAGTTATGACAACCTGTATACCATTGGATGGCTCCGCCAAGGAAGTGATCTCTGCGTCAGCCAACAGTGTTGACTATCGTACGACATCAAGTCCTTCAAAGATGAGGTATTGTGTGATGTTGCTCCTCTCAAAGTTTTTGATTTTCTTTTGGGCCAACCTTATTTATGGAAACATCATGTTGTATATGAGTCTAGGCCTCATAGTGTTATTATTACTTTGAACAGGAAATTGTATAGGATACCCGAGGCAGTCCCACCTAGTGTTATTTCCTTGATCTCTGCTAAGAAATGTAGGAAGGTCATCTCTCAAACAGGGAAGTTCATCTTCTTCGTGATTTTCTCTCAAAATAAGTGAAAGATCACAGCCACATCCATGGTCTCTGCAGCCGACCTCTCCACACAGTAGAAGAAGTAGATAAGGTCATGGAAGAATACTCAGATATCTTCTCCTCACCTATAGGGGTACCTCTGCACTGCTAGGTCAAGCACCCCATCGATCTGCCCCCTGACGCACCGCTACCCAATGGGCCAGTCTATTGTCTCTCTTTGTTAGAGAATGAGGAGATCAAGAGATAGATCCAAGAACTGCTCACAAGGGGCACATCCACCCCATCTCATCACCTTGTGGGAGCCCAATCATGCTGGTACATAAGAAATATGGAACCTAGAAACTCTGTATTGATTATCGAGCTTTGAATAAAATCACAATCAGAAACCAGTACCCAATTCCCAGAATCAATGACCTCCTTGATCAACTCACGGGGGCCAAATACTTCAGTAAGATTGATCTGAAGTATGGCTACCACCAGGTCCCGATAGAACAGACAGATGTATGGAAGACCGCCTTCAAGTCAAAGAAAGGCCTTTTTGAATGGTTGGTCATGCCCTTTGGTTTGAAAAATGCTCCAGCCACTTTCATGAGGATGATGGACGATATCCTGTGACCATTGACCAATACTTTTGTAGTGGTGTATCTAGATGACACTCTAATTTACAGCAAGACTTGGGCCGAACACTTGCATCATATTCAGCAAGTTCTGCACACCCTGCGGTAGCACAAGCTATACACCAACTTGGAAAAATGCTCCTTCGGAATGGATAGGATCAACATCATTACCTGCTCCATTACCTGGGCTACATCATTGATCAACATGGCGTACATGTATATCTAGACAAGATCCAAGTCATCCGTGACTAGCCAGCCCCAACAACACTCACTGAGCTTCGGAGCTTCTTGGGCCTTGCCAATTTCTACCGCAGGTTCGTGTTGGGTTTCTCCCATATTGCATGGGCCCTCAACCAAATAAATAGGGGTGGTGGTAAGGAGAAATTTTCATGGGGTTGGTCCCAACAACAAGAGTTCGATGAGCGCTTGTGCTCAGCCCCAGTACATTCACTACCAAACCTGCAACATCCTTTTCAGATCGAGACAGATGCTTCAGATTATGCTGTGGGCGTCGTTCTCACTCAGCACGGCCACCCCATGGCCTATCATAGTGAGACACTGTCAGATATTGTCCGTAAGTACCCTACTTATGACAAAGAAATGTACTCCATTGTGCAATCATGTCGCCAGTGGAGACATTAAATTCTTGGGAAGGAGATAGTCATCCACACTGATCATAAGCCACTGTAGTTCATGCATACACAGGGAAAATTGTAGAATGACCGCCATCAAAAGTGGTCCACATGCTTGCAACAATTCCACCTCAACATCAAGTATAAAACAGGAAGCACCAATCGCGTCGCTAATTGCCTCAGTAGACCGCTAGTCCCAGCACTCACCACGGTGCTAGACTCTTACGTCCATGAGACATCTGGATGGCCCCAAATCTATGAGACAGACTCTGACTTCACCACCACCTACCAAATGTTGGGTGCAAATGCAGTTGTCAATAATTTCCATCTTCAGGATGGGTTGTTGTGTCGTCTGGACCATATCTATGTTCCATCAAGTGAGCGAGCGAAGCTGATCTGGGAAGCCCACTACAGTCATGTGGTAGGACACTTCAGCATTGAAAATACAGTGGCGATACTACAGAAACATTTCTACTAGTCGAAACTTCTACAGGAGGTCAACAAGTATATCAGGTCCTGCACTGCCTGCGTTATTGCCAAACCGACCACTAAGAAACAAGGCCTGTACACCCCTCTTCCTACTCCTAACAGGCCATGTGAATCCATCTCAATGTACTACATGTCAGGCCTCCCATCCACCAAGCAAGGAAATGATTGTGTTTTTGTGGTTGTTTATCGCTTTTCTAAGATGGCGATTATGGTTGCCTGGAAGAAGAGCATCACAGCAGAAGCCGCTGCCAAGATCTTCTTTGAACGAGTCTAGGTATATTTTGGAATCCCACAAACCATTGTCTCAGATCGGGATAGTTGATTTTTCATCACATTCTGGTCGATCCTTTGGTCACTATTGGACACCAAGCTCACCATATCCATGGCCTTCCACCCCCAAACAGATGGCCAAACCGAGGTTATAAATTGAATGATTGTGCATATCCTTCGCATGTATAATTCAAAGAACCCTCGTATATGGGATGAGAGCCTTCCATATGTCCATCATAGCTACAATCGAGCCCTACATAGCTCAACTGGCCACGGCCCCTTTCAAGTGGGGTTGGGATTCCAACCATTGGGACCCATAGATGTTGCACTTCCCCTTGCGGTCACCTCAGCCGACTCATCTCCTACTCCAACTGAAGCTAACAAATCCACCTGGTTCATTGAGAGGATCTAGCACATCCACCAACAGGTTCAGGATATCCTACAGAAGTCCAATGACAAGTACAAACAACGCCATGATCAACATCGGGTGCCGCATAAGTTTCAGGTGGGCGACAAAGTTTGGTTGCACTTGCAAAAAGAACACCTTACAGGACCCCATCGGAAGCTTTTCCCACTATGTTATGGGTCATACACTATCACCAAGGCCATGGGGATAATTCTTTTGAGCTCAACATTCCTCCTTTCCTTGGTCTGCACCCAGTGTTCAACGTGGATCTCCTTCCCCCTTATTTCCCACCATTATTGGACACCTCAGAAGTAGCAGAACAACTAACACACACAGAGGTCAACCCTGACTACCTACAACAGGAATCCAATGATCATATTGTGGACTAACATATCAAGGGAACTTGACAACAAAGGATCTAACTTTATCGAGTCGTCAAAGCAGGGCAGCTCCTGCACCAAGGCAAGTGGCTCACCCGGGGGCAAATTCAACAGAAATTTCCTCATTTGATGGGGGACCTCAACGAAATGGATACCATTTCTTCCTAAGGAGTGAGGATTGATCTAGATGGATATCGGTGGCCACCCACCTTTTCCAACTGGCTCAAAACAGGTTTCTAACAATTTTGTCAATTTACTATTTTTAGCAGTTTTAACTTCCGGGGCCATTTTGAGGGCCTAAATGAAGGTTTTTATGGATAGAGCTCCTCAATGATAGACAAAGGCATGATTGAGCCCCCAAAATTATTATCTTCGATGATACCTTTCCAATGGTCTATCACACGCCTAAAACGGAGATCGTATGCAAAAGTTACGACCCCGGGAAGTTGATGTACTAACTTACCCAAACGGGGCCAACATGACTTTTGGCGCTTCGTCTCCTAGGGTTAGGTTTTTGGATGTATAGGGTTTTTGGAATTCTTGCTTATTGTCTTCAGAGCCTCAATGTAACCTTCTTCTTGTGAATGCACATTGTCGTCACATCTCTTCTCAGAGATAAGCCGCCACCATTCCAACAGGCTTGTTTCCGTTGCATTTTACAGTTTCAGCTTATTTCGTTATTGAATAGAAAACCAGTTTTACTGTATCTCTGTTATTTTGTGTTAAGCACCTATTAATAATCTGTATTCATTTTTTTCTACTCATAAAATCTGGATCAGTGGTATCATAGCGGTCTGCTCCTTGTCGTCTTAATGCATGTCCCCAACGAGGTTGGAGTACAAAGAGTTGGGTCTGGAGCTTGTTTCTCTTGAGGAAAGAAGCTCTTGCATGCCCAAGTGACCTCCCATGGCAGGAGAAAAGAAATATGATGGCATAGCAGATCCTTTCAAACTATTGATTGAGGAAGCCCTCACGCAACAGAGGAACAAGATGATGGATATTTTCGTGCAAATCCTTCGGCGACTACCAACAACCAAGAAATCTTCTTCGAATGGAGGCCCCACCCCCTTCAAGGTACAAATAAACTTTGATATTACTATATTTGAAGGTTAGATAGACACATATGTTGTAGACAAGTGGTTGAATCTACTAGAAGGGTACTTTTCTATCCATAACTTTTCGAATAAAGAAAATATTACTTTTGCACTCCTCAAAGTTGTTCCCCATGTCAAAGATTGGTGGGAAACTTTCTATGAGCAAAAGGAAACAGAGGAAACCTCATTATTTTCAGTCACGACCACTTGGGAATCCTTCAGGGATGCTATTAAGGAACAATACTACCCTTTCGGAAGTTATGACGACCTGTATACCAAATGGACCACACTATGGCAAGAAAGAGACCAAGCAGTGCCAGATTTCACAAATATCTTCCATACCTTGCAAACCCAGTTGGGTATCAAAGATTCATAGAGACATATGGTGCTCAAGTATAAAGGTGCTCTGCATAGATACATCCAGACCGAAACGAATTTATGGACATCTCATGCTTGGGCGCGGCCTACCGATATGCCATCAAAATCAAGCAGAAGCTCAAACAAAAGACGCGACAATTTGGGCCTGGAAACCGCTCACAACAAAAGCCAGGAAAGGGTAGCCCCAACCCACCGAACAAAGGACAGAGCAAAGATGGATAGTATTAGGAAAACCAGTCCAAGCTGCAAGCAAAGAAGGACACCGAAAAGACAAAGAAAGATATCGGGAAGTGGTGTGACTTCCATAAGAGCCCTTGGCATAACACTACTGACTGTCGCTCAAAGCAGTCACTGGTGGTCAAAGTGAAAGCCTCTGAATCAGATGCAGATTATGACTCTGAGCCGGAACCAGAAAGGGGAAGATGGATCATTGACGCGGAACCTAGTGCCACCGTTTCTACCACCAAGCTCCAGCCTGGTGAACCAGATGAGACAAAAGAAGGAGAGCGCCTCTTCCATTCACATATGTGGGTAAAAGGAACCATGTTGCACTTCATCGTTGATATCAGTAACCAGAAGAACCTCATCTCAGCAAAGGTCATCAAGCAGCTGGCCCTGCCAACAATGTTGCACCCATAACTGAACACCATTAGATGGCTCCGCCAAGGAAGCGTTCTCTGCGTCAGCCAACAGTGTCGACTATCGTACGGCATCAAGCCCTTCAAAGACAAGGTATTGTGTGATGTTGCTCCTTTCGAAGTTTGTGATGTTCTTTTGGGCCAACCTTATTTATGGAAACATCATGTTGTATATGAGTCTAGGCCTCGTAGTGTTATTATTACGTTGAACAGGAAATTATACAGGATACCCAAGGCAGTCCCACCTAGTGCTATTTCCTTGATCTCTGCTAAACAATGTAAGAAGGTCATCTCCCAAATGGGGAACTTTGTCTTCTTCATGATTTGCCCTCAGAATAAGCGAAAGATCACAGCCACATCCAGGGTCTCTGCGACCAACCTCTCCATGGAGCAGAAGTAAGTAGATAAGGTCATGGAAGAATACTCAGATATCTTCTCCTCACCTACAGGGGTACCTCTGCACTGCCAGGTCAAGCACCCCATCGATCTGACCCCCGATGCACCACTACCCAATGGGCCAGTCTATCATCGGTCTTTGTTAGAGAATGAGGAGATCAAGAGATAGATCCAAGAACTACTCCACAAGGGGCACATCTGCCCCAGCGCATCACCTTGTGGGATCCCAATCGTGCTGGTACAGAAGAAATATGGAACCTGGTGACTCTGTATTGATTACCGGGCTCTGAATAAAATCAAAGTCAAAAACCGGTACCCAATTCCCCAAATCGATGACCTCCTTGATCAACTCACGGGGGGAAAATACTTCAGTAAGATTGATCTGAAGTCTGGCTACCACCAGGTCCCGATAGAACAAACAGATGTATGGAAGACTACCTTCAAGTCAAAGGAAGGCCTTTTTAAATGGTTGGTCATGCCCTTTGGTTTGAAAAATTCTCCAGCCACTTTCATGAGGATGATGGAGGATATCCTGCGACCATTCAACAATACATTTGTAGTGGTGTATCTAGATGACATTCTAATTTACAACAAGACTTGGGCCGAACACTTGCATCATATTCATCAGGTTCTGCACACCTTGCGGTAGCACAAGCTATATGCCAACTTGGAAAAATGCTCCTTCGGCATGGACAGGGTCCATTACCTGGGCTACATCATTGATCAGCATGGCGTACATGTGGATCCAGCCAAGATCCAATTCATCCATGACTGGCCAGCCCCAACAACACTCACTGAGCTTCGGAGCTTCTTGGGCCTTGCCAATTTCTACCGCAGGTTTGTGTTGGGTTTCTCCCATATTGCATGGGCCCTCATCCAAATAAACAGGGGTGGTGGTAAGGTGAAATTTGTGTGGGGTCGGTCCCAACAACAAGCGTTCGATCATTTGAAGTAACGCTTGTGCTCAGCCCCATTTCTTTCACTACAAAACCTGCAACATCCTTTTCAGATCGAGACAGATAATTCAGACTATGTTGTGGGTGTCGTTCTCACTCAGCACGGCCACCTCCTGGCATATCATAGTGAGACACTGTCAGATGCTATCTGTAAGTACCCTACTTAGGACAAATAAATGTACTCCATTATGCAAGCATGCCGCCAGTGGAGACATTACATTCTTGGGAAGGAGACAGTCATCCGCATTGATCATAAGCCACTGTAGTTCATGCAGACACAAGGAAAATTGCAGAATGACCACCATCAAAAGTGCTCCACATACTTGTAGCAATTCCACCTCAACATCAAGTATAAAACAGGAAGCACCAATAGCATCGTTGATTTCCTCAGTAGACCACCAATCGCAGCACTCACCATGGTGCTAGACTCTTGCGGCCATGAGACATCTGGATGGCCCCAAGTCTATGAGACAGACCCTGACTTCGCCACCACCTACCAAATGTTGGGTGCAAATGCAGTTGTCGATAATTTCCATCTTCAGGATGGGTTGTTGTGTCGTCTGGGCCATATCTATGTTCCATCAAATGAGTGAGCGAAGTTGATCTGGGAATCCCACTACAGTCAGGTGGCAGGACACTTCAACGTTGAAAAGATAATGGTGATTCTAGAGAAACATTTCTACTGGCCGAAACTTCGAGAGGAGGTCAGCAAGTATATCAAGTCCTACACTACCTGCGCTATTGACAAACCGACCACTAAGAAACAAGGCTTGTACACCCCTCTTCCTACTCCTGACAGGCCATCGGAATCCATCTCAATGGACTACATGTCAGGCCTCCCATCCACCACGCGGGGAAACGACTGTGTTTCTATGGTTGTTGATCGCTTTTCTAAGATGGCAATTCTAGTTTTCTGCAAGAAGAGCATCACAACAGAGGCCACTGCCAAGATCTTATTTGAACAAGTCTGGGTACATTTTGGAATCCCACAGACCATTGTCTCAGATCAGGATAGTCAATTTCTCAACACATTCTGGTCGAGCCTCTAGTCACTACTGGACACCAAGCTCACCAAATCCATGGCCTTCCACCCCCAGACAGATGGCCAAACCGAGGTTGTAAATCAAATGATTATGCATATCCTTCGCATGTATAATTCAAAGCACCCTTGCACATGGGATGAGAGCCTTCCCTATGTCTAGCATAGATACAACCAAGCCTTGCATAGCTCAACTGGCCACAGCCCCTTTCAAGTGGGGTTGGGATTCCAACCATTGGGACCCATAGATGTTGCACTTCCCCTTGCGGTCACCTCAACCGACTCATCTCCTGCTCCAACTGAAGCTGATAAAGCCACCCAGTTCATTGAGAGGATCCATCACATCAGCCAACAGGTTCAATATATCCTATAGAAGTCCAATGACATGTACAAACAACGCCATGATCAACATTGGGTGCCGCATAAGTTTCAGGTGGGTGACAAAGTTTGGTTCCACTTGCAGAAAGAACGCCTTATAGGACCCCATCAGAAGCTTCGCCCACTCCATTATGGGTCGTACACTATCACCAAGGCCATGGGGGATAATGCTTTTGAGCTCAACATTCCTCCTTTCCTTAGTCTGCACCTAGTGTTCAACGTGGATCTCCTTCACCCTTATTTCCCACCATTATTGGACACCTCAGAAGTAGCAGAACAACTGACACCAATGGAGCTCAACCCCGACTGCCTACAATAGGAATCAAATGATCAGATTGTGGACCGACATATCAAGGGCACTTGAAAACAAAAGATCTATCTTTATCGAGTCATCAAAGCAGGGCAGCTCCTACACCAAGGCAAGTGGCTCACCCGGGGCCAAATTCAGGAGAAATTTCCTCATCTGATGGGGGACCTCAACGCAATGGAGACCATTTCTTCCTAAGGAGGGAGGATTGATCCAGATGGATATTGGTGGCCACCCACCTTTTCCAACTGGCTCAAAATAGTTTTCTGACAATTTTGGCAATTTACTATTTTTAGCAGTTTTAACTTCTGGGGCCATTTTGAGGGCCTAAATGAAGGTTTTTCTAGATTGATATCCTCGATGATAGCCAAAGGCATGATTGAGCCCCCAAAATTAATCTCCTCTATGATACCTTTCCAACGGTCTATTACACGCCTAAAATGAATATTGTATGCAAAAGTTACGACCCCGGGAAGTTGATGTACTAACTTTCCCAAACGGAGCCCACATGACTTTTGGCGCTTCATCTCCTAGGGTTAGGTTTTTGGATGTCTAGGGTTTTGGCAATATTTCTTACTGTAAAAAGGCCTTCAGAGCCTCATTGTAACCTTCTTCTTGTGAATGTGCACTGTCGTCACATCTCTTCTTAGAGATAAGCCGCCACCATTCTAGCAAGCTTGTTTCCGCTCTATTTTACAATTTCAGCTTATTTCGTTATTGAATAGAAAACCAATTTTACTATATCTTTGTTATTTTTTGTTAAGAACCTGTTAATAATATGTATTCATTTTGTTCTGCTCATAAAATTTGGATCAGTGGTATCAGAGCGGTCTTCTCCTTGTCGTCTTAATGCATGTCCCCAACGAGGTCGGAGTACAAAGAGTTGGGTCTACAGCTTGTTTCTCTTGAGGAAAGAAGCTCTCACACGCCCAAGCGACCTCCCATGGCAAGAGAAAATAAATATGATGGGACAAAAGATCCTTTCAAACTGTTTATTGAGGAATCCCTCATGCAACAAAGGAACGAGATGATGGATAGTTTCGTGCAAATCCTTCGGCAACTACCAATAGTCGACGCATCTTCTTCGAACGGAGGCGCCGCCCCCTTCAAGGTACAAATAAACTTTGATATTCCTATATTTGAAGGTTAGATAGACACAGATGATATATACAAGTGGTTGAATCTACTAGAAGGGTATTTGTTTTTTCCATAACTTTTCGAATAAAGAAAAGATTACTTTTGCACTTCTCAAAGTCGTTCCCCATGTCAAAGATTGGTGGGAAACTTTCTGTGAGAAAAAGGAAACAAAGGAAACCTTATTATTTTCAGTCACGGCCACCTGGGAATCCTTCATAAGTTATGATGACCTGTATACCAAATGGACCACACTGCAGCAAGAAAGAGACCAAGCAGTGCCAGATTTCACAAATATCTTCCATACCTTGCGCACCAAGTTGGGTATGAAAGATTCAGAGAAACATCCGGTGCTCAGGTATCGTGGTGCTCTGCATAGATACATCCAAACCAAAATGGAATTTCTGGACATCTCATCCTTGGGCGCAGCCTACCGATATGCCGTCAAAATCGAGTAGAAGCTCAAACAAAAGATGTGACAATTTGGGCCTGGGAACCCCTCACAACAAAAGCCAGGAAAGGGCAGCCCCAACCCACCTAACAAAGGACAAGGAAAAGATGGACAGTATCAGGACAACCAGTCCAAGCCGCAAGCAAAGAAGGACACCGGAAAGACAAATAAAGATACCGAGAAGTGGTGCGACTTCCATAAGAGCCCTTGGCATAACACTACTAACTGTCGCTCAAAGCAGTCGCTGGTGGCCGAAGTTAAAGAGTCTGAATCAGATGCAGATTATGGCTCTGAGATGGAACCAGAAAGGGGAAGAAAGATCATTGACGCAGAACCCAGTGCCACCGTTGCTACCACCAAGCTCTAGCCTAGTGAACCAGACGAGCTAAAAGAAGGAGAGCGCCTCTTCCATTCATAGATGTGGGTAAAAGGCACCCTACTGCACTTCATTGTTGATATCGGTAGCCAGAAGAACCTCATATCAGCAAAGGTTGTCAAATGGCTATCCCTACCAACAACCCCGCACCCACAACCATACACCATTGGATGGCTCCACCAAGGAAGTGATCTCCGCGTCAGCCAATAGTGTCGACTATCGTACAGCATCAAGCCCTTCAAAGACGAGGTATTGTGTGATGTTGCTCCTCTCGAAGTTTGTGATGTTCTTTTGGGCCAACCTTATTTATGGAAACGTCATGATGTATATGAGCCTAGGCCTTGTAGTGTTATTATTACTTTGAATAGGAAATTGTACAGGATACCCGAGGAAGTCCCACCTAGTGTTATTTCCTTGATCTCTGCTAAGAAATGTAGGAAGGTCATCTCTCAAACAGGGAAGTTTGTCTTCTTCGTGATTCGCTCTCAGAATAAGTGAAAGATCATAGCCACATCCAAGGTCTCTATGACCGACCTCTCCATGAAACAGAAGCAAGTAGATAAGGTCGTGGAAGAATAATCAGATATCTTCTCCTCACCTACAGGGGTACCTCTACACTTCCAGGTCAAGCACCCCATCGATCTGACCCCCGACGCACCACTACCCAATGGGCTAGTCTATTGTCGCTCTATGTTAGAGAATGAGGAGATCAAGAGATATATCCAAGAACTGCTCCACAAGGGGCACATCCGCCCCATCTCATCACCTTGTGGGAGCCCAATTGTGCTAGTACAAAAGAAAGATGCAACCTGGCAACTCTGTATTGATTATCGGGCTCTGAATAAAATCACAGTCAGAAACCGGTACCCAATTCCCCGAATCGATGACCTCCTTGATCAACCCACGGGGGCCAAATACTTCAGTAAGATTGATCTGAATTCTGGCTACCACCAAGTCCCGATATAATAGACAGATGTATGGAAGACCGCCTTCAAGTCAAAGGAAGGCCTTTTTGAATGGTTGGTCATGCCCTTTGGTTTGACAAATGCTCCAGCCACTTTCATGAGGATGATGGATGATATCCTGCGACCATTCACCAATACTTTTGTAGTGGTGTGTCTGGATGACAT
>SNQJ01S0019499.1:110046-129375 GCA_010110895.2 Picea sitchensis | reverse complement strand
CATGCCCTTTGGTTTGACAAATGCTCCAGCCACTTTCATGAGGATGATGGATGATATCCTGCAACCATTCACCAATACTTTTGTAGTGGTGTATCTGGATGACATTCTAATTTAGAGGAAGACCTGGGCCGAACACTTGCAGCATATTCAACAGGTTCTGCACACCCTGCAGCAGCACAAGCTATGCGCCAACTTGGAAAAATGCTCCTTCAGCATGGACATGGTCCATTACCTTGGCTACATCATTGATCAACATAGCGTACATGTGGATCCAGCCAAGATCCAAGTCATCCGTGACTGGACATCCCCAACAACAATCATTGAGCTTCAGAGCTTCTTGGGCCTTGCCAATTTCTACCGCAGGTTTGTGTTGGGTTTCTCCCATATTACATGGGCCCTCAGCCAAATAAACAGGGGTGGTGGTAAGGCGAAATTTGCGTGGGGTCGGTCCTAACAACAAGCATTCGATTATTTGAAGCAGCGCTTGTGCTCATCCCTAGTACTTTCACTACCAAACCTGCAACATCCTTTTGAGATCAAGACAGATGCTTCAAACTATGTTGTGGGCACCGTTCTCACTCAGCACAGCCACCCCGTGGCCTATCATAGTGAGACACTATCAGATATTGTCCGTAAGTACCCTACTTACGACAAATAAATGTACTCCATTGTGAAATCATGCCGCCAATGGAGACATTACATTCTTGGGAAGGAGACAATCATCCACACTGATCATAAGCCACTGCAGTTCATGCAGACACAGGGAAAATTGTAGAATGACCGCCATCAAAAGTGGTCCACATACTTGCAGCAATTCCACCTCAACATCAAGTATAAAACAGGAAGCACTAATCACGTCATTGATTGCCTCAGTAGACATCCAGTCGCGACACTCACCACGGTGCTAGATTCTTGTGGCCATGAGACATCTGGATGGCCCCAAATCTATGAGACAGACCCTGACTTCGCCACCACCTACCAAATGTTGGGTGCAAATGCAGCTGTCAATAATTTCCATCTTCAGGATGGGTTGTTGTTTCGTCTGGGCCATATCTATGTTCCATCAAGTGAGCAAGTGAAGTTGATCTGGGAAGCCCACTACAGTCTAGTGGCAGGACACTTCGGCATTGAAAAGAAAGTGGCAATGCTACAGAAAAATTTCTACTGGCCGAAACTTCGAGAGGAGGTCAGCAAGTATATTAGGTCATGCACTTCTTGTGCTATTTCCAAACTAACCACTAAGAAACAGGGCATGTACACCCCTCTTCCTACTCCTAACAGGCCATGGTAATCCATCTCAATGGACTACATGTTGGGCCTCCCATCCACCATGTGGGGAAATGACTATGTTTTTGTGGTTGTTGATTGCTTTTCTAAGATGGCTATACTGGTTGCCTGGAAGAAGAGCATCACAACAAAGGCTACTACCAAGATCTTCTTTGAACGAGTCTGGGTACATTTTGGAATCCCACAAACCATTGTCTGATATTGGGATAGTCTATTTCTTAGCACATTTTGGTCGAGCCTCTAGTCACTACTGGACACCAAGCTCACCAACTCCATGGCCTTCCACCCCCAGACATATGGCCAAACTGAGGTTGTAAATCGAATGATTATTCATATCCTTCCCATGTATAATTCAAAGCACCCTCACACATGGGATGAGAGCCTTCCCTATGTCTAGCATAGCTACAACCAAGCCCTGCATAGCTCAACTGGCCACAGCCCCTTTCAAGTGGGGTTGGGATTCCAACCATTGGGATCCATAGATGTTGCACTTCCCCTTGCGGTCACCTCGACTGACTCATCTCCTACTCCAACTGAAGCTGACAAAGACACCCGGTTCATTGAGAGGATCCAGCACATCCGCCAACAGATTCAGGATATCCTACAAAAGTCCAATGACAAGTACAAACAATGCCATGATCAACATCGTGTGCCACATAAGTTTCAGGTGGGCGACAAAGTTTGGTTGCACTTGCAGAAAGAATGCCTTACAGGACCCCATCAGAAGCTTCACCCACTCCATTATGGGTCGTACACTATCACCAAGGCCATGGGGGATAATGCTTTTGAGCTCAAGATTCCTCCTTTCCTTGGTCTGCACCCAGTGTTCAACGTGGATCTCCTTCACTCTTATTTCCCACCATTACTAGACACCTCAGAAGTAGCAGAACAACTGACACCAACAGAGCTCAACCCCAACTACCCACAACAGGCATCCAATGATCATATTTTGGACCGACAGATCAAGGGCACTTGACAACAAAAAATCCATCTTTATCGAGTCATCAAAGCAGGGCAGCTCCTGCACCAAGGCAAGTGGCTCACCCGGGTCCAATTTCAATAGAAATTTCCTCATCTGATGGGGGACCTCAATGCAATGGATACCATTGCTTCCTAAGGATGCTCCATTTACTATTTTTAGCAGTTTTAACTTCCGGGGCCATTTTGAGGGCCTAAATGAAGGTTTTTCGGGATGGATCTTCTCAATGATATTCAAAGGCATGATTGAGCCCCCAAAATGAATCTCCTCAACAATACCTTTCCAACAGGCTATCACATGCCTAAAACGTAGATCATATGCAAAAGTTATGACCCCGGGAAGTTGATGTACTAACTTACCCAAACGGGGCCCACATGACTTTTGGTGCTTCATATCCTAGGGTTAGGTTTTTGGATGTCTAGGGTTTTTGGCATTCTTTCTTATTGTAAAAAGGCCTTCAGAGCCTCATTGTAACCTTCTTCTTGTGAATGTCCATTGTCGTCACATCTCTTCTCAGAGATAAGCCGCCACTATTCCAGCAAGCTTGTTTCCGTTGCATTTTGCAGTTTCAGCTTATTTGGTTATTGAATAAAAAACCAGTTTTATTGTATCTCTGTTATTTTTTGTTAAGCACCTGTTAATAATCTGTATTCATTTCATTATGCTCATAAAATCTGGATCAAAAATATAGGAGACTGGATAATGACTAATTATGACTAATAAACAAATAAAAACCTTAGGAAAAATAAATCCTAGGTGTCTGTGAAGTAAATACAACATAGACGTCCCCGATGAAACATACAAAAGGACCTCTGACAGAAAACCAAAACTGAACTCTAAAATCCGGATCAGCTTGCCACAGATTGTTTCCCACTCGACTCTTCACAATAGCTTTTATCATTCACGAAAATTAATTCATAAACACAAAATTCTACATAGACTATCAGAGATAGATCAACACCTCTAAAAAACAAGTGTCTGAATGATTTGATTCAACCCTGAATATCGTTGTCTACAATAAGACCCTGCTATCACATAAGAGAATTAGGTTGTGATGAATATATGAATGAATGAAAATGAACTATCTCAACATAAACTCAAAGAGAAAACGTTAGCATGCTTCTGCTTCTATCCTTCTCTTGTTCCTCCCTTTTCTTTTGCTTTTAACAAATTAGAATTGGTTGAAGTAGTTGAACCAACTCATTAGTTAAGCTAACTAAAGACTCAACTAACTTTAATTAGGGGGTAAAAATAATCATAATAGGGTCATAAATAAATAATAACTAGTAGGTGGGACCCCTTGTGACTCCTTTTAGTTCATAACAATCATAACAAGTATAACATAACCATTAGTTAAGAAAACACACCTCCTTGTGCCTCTCCTCAACATATTTACTTTTGGCAATTTTAGCTCATGAAATTTGAAAATATTTCAAAATAATACTCATATATCCAAAATAAAACATGTTGTCTAAAATCCATGAAGTCAACTGTCATAAAACAATAGATAACATAAAATTCAAAAGCCATATTTCCCAGCCTTTGATGCAACCCTTCCTTGGTTGTTGTTGTCACCTCTTGATTTTCCCAAAATTACCTTAGGCTGGGTAGAGCGTTTAGGCTTTATCTCACTGATCACATGGGAACAATCGTCCCTCAAATGCATCCGTGAAGACACAGATTTGTCATAATCAATGGAGGGTGAAGAAGGGGAAGTAGTGGCTTTTCCTTTATCAAATGCATGGTGGGATTCAGTCTTCAATATATTTCTATCATGGGAGGATTGCTCAGGAGAGTGGTTAGGGGCATCTTTGATCAGGGGATCAAATTTTGCTCAAAAATTCAAAGTGCTCGGAATCGCTTCAAACTAGACAAGAGCGTAGGCCTCATCGTTGTGAACCCAACGCAACGTGTTTCGTCTCAAACAGACATCGAGAGAGAGAGATATTGCAATCTATTCGGAATGTCAAACAAGCAAAAAAGGGGGGCGTTGACTGTACAGTCCATACAGTCTGTACAGGCTGACGTGGCAGGGCCGTACGTCCGTACGATCACATGGAATAGGTGATGTGGCTGACAGTTGGGCAAATCAAAATGCAACACATGGCATCGTTTGGACAAGTGATTGGGTGCCACGTGGCCCAGTCATGGGTTGCCACGTGGCACCCCGGTATTAGCTATTGGTTTGTTTGTTAAAATATATTGGAGTCCGTGGGGTTCAACCCCCGGACCTCCCCACCGCATAGAGCCTTCACAAAGTCCGCCCGACCAACGGACCACCGGTTACGCCTTGTTATGTATACGAGCTTTATTGTATTTGAATTTGCATGTTGTAATGTTTGGTGGGGGGACGGGTCGGGGCTTAGCCCCGACCCACAGTCATATTGTTATACATAGATGTGACCATATTGTATCGTGCGGGAATGTTAAACCATAACCAAATCTCCCGGTCATATTTATAATATATACAACCATACCCATGGTTAAATGGGCGCGGGGTAAATCACATGTATAAAGCACACGGTCCCATTATGTCACATGTGACCACAACCGGAGCGCGCGGGGTGTTTAAAACGGTTTCAAACAGTTAGCCTTTTTGCCATAGCGCGCAGTCATATGACCCTCACATGCCCAGGTGCTAGGCGGTTAGGGGTTGGCGCACCCATAACCGTCCTACAGTTCGCACCGTTGGCACGGTTGCGCCCGGTGCTAGGTTTTCATGCTTTAAATTGCGTGTGTGCAAGGTTCATGACACAAGGGTGCGTTTTGTAGATGCAGAGACAGCAAGCTTGAAGGGAGGACTTCCAGGAGGCCCAACTTCTTCATTTTTCGACCGATTGAGGTGCCGAAAAAGCCCAGATAGGGGTTTTTGGATGCTCTGAATCCATTGGAGCAGTCTGTTGGTCAATTTGAGCATTGTAAGGCATGTTTTTGAGAAATTTGAGCAATTAATAATAATGATCCATTGGAAGCTGGACTAGGAGATGTAGCCCAAGAGAGGGGTGAACTCCTTTATCAATTGTTGTGTTTATGTGCTTATGTTCATTGATTATGATGTTGTCTATTTGTATCTTGCATGATTAATCCTTTAATTAATGTGTTGCAAAATTGATCCATTTGCTTTTAACACATAAAATTTACTTGCAAATAATTTCAAGATTTCAAGTCTTCTTCATTTTTAGATCAATCTTGGACAATGGGGTTCAAAGATGGAGGAGCAAGCAAGGTCAAGTTGGTCCAGCCACGATGTTGGGATATTGTCGGGTGGACAATCTCTTGTCATCCATCATTTTCAGGGACCTCAGGTTGTAAGGAGACATGAGGAGGTATAGGGATACTGGGGGCTTGTGGAGCTTGGAAAGGAGGCCTTTTAGGCCTAGGTTGGACTATTCCCTTCCCAATCCAGTTAAATAATCTGGCGTGAAACAATTGGCCAAGATCTTCTGAATCAACATCAAAATGTATGGAAAACCTGGGCCTTCTTGGGCCTTGGTTCCAGTTACCTCTACCTCTGTTTCCTCAGCCATGGCTTTCCCGACTGAAAAAACTCATCCTGCATGTGTAATCGATTAGAAAATAGTCTTTTAAATAACCATGCATGACAACTCTTAAAAATATGAAATATATTTGGCTTAAAATGTATCAGGCTCATGCAATCCAATCCATATAATTTTTTTAATGTTAATCAATGAGCAGGGGGTGAAAAAGGGTTCAGGGATACATGAGGGTTTTGTAATTAGCGAAAAAATGATATAATGAAAGGGAGAGGAAATGGTCATTGCTCAATGACAACAACAATCAACTGTAAACAAGCCAATAAAACATCACTGCAATCCACCAAAAACACTGCCACTTTCATCTATCTCAACACAAAATTTCCCTTGGTTGTAATCAATTTCATAATAGGGGGTGAAGAAGGATATGGGATATGTGAAGGGTTTGTTATTAGAAGAAAGTGAGATCGTGGAAGGGGAAGAAAACTATTACTGTTCATGAAATTAATCAAGCGATCCATAAAATATTATGTAGTAAGACTAGATGCACCATCCAATCAACAATCATTTGACTAAATAACAATCTCTGTACATTTAACTAGTTTATTGTTCATTAATCAAAACTTAACACAGTGCTATTGAAAAACAATAAGTTTTCCCATATGATTTGTAAGAGACATTGTTCCCACAATCTGCATTTTATAATAATTTACGAACAACCCCCATTTATAATCTGTTACTATCAAAGTCAACCAATGTCCAAGCATTTCTTCAATCCACAACTATACTCCACAGTTATGTTTTCAACGAAATCACTATTGCTACAATAGAGCCCATCAAATTTTGTAATGATATTCATTCTCATATATATATATATATATAGTAAAACATCAAATTTACATGTCCGAAAATTACAACTTATTATATAACCAACAACCATCAACTAGACATAAGCTATGCAAGAGTAATTTTCCCAGGAATTGTAGTTCTTCCCTTGTAAAAAAACAATCCAGTGTGACTTTAAAAGCTGAGCCACCTACCCAACACGATTTTCATCAACAGTGGCCAATTGCAATAAATAACTCACTTAAAACTCAGTGGGTTTCACTGAGTATGAAAACAAGTCATCCATACTACACACCGTGCGCAACTGACAAAATCCCATAGTGTAACATTTCCAATAATCACACAGCAAATATACAATCACGATATAACTCATTATATCGTGATGAGATATTGATTTAGTCTCTCATGGTTGAGCAGGATGTGCATACTCATGCTTATTCAACCAAAAAATGAAAATATGCAGTAGATATATCCAGTCCAATGATCATTTGTACCCAAAGAATACCACAGTTACCTCACCCAATAATTCACTTTGCAAAACATCATTCACAGAGAGCGACATGTGTGGACAACACTCAGCATTTGTAACCAATGGAAACCATCATTCAAAACTCCATAAGTGAAATTACTAGTGACTGTATAACAACCAACAATCTTCCACTGTGGTAGTAAATAAATCAATCGAACAAGTTGTAGTAGCTATGCATAACCACACATCCGATCGAATTGGGGAAGAGGCTATTCTAATAAAAATACTGAGTATTAATATGAGGAGAGTGACCACATTCTGTGAAAGTGCAATTGGCAACGAAGGTTTATCCTTATTATCACATAACAGTAATCGAATTCCAAATTATCAAGACTGTTACATAACCAACTGGATCGATCTGTACTTAAAATGGTCGGCGATATACGACCATCCAACACACAAGTGGTAAACCTTATAAGCCAGGCTGGTACTCCATGTCTCCCTCAGACTTGTAGATTTAATGGTTTGCACTGTGACTAGCATAGACATCTAGAGCCAACTTATTTTAATGGTGACAAACCCTGATACCAGCAGTTCATGCACAGAAGGAACCATGATTTATTCGCGGATATATGTCAAGTCTGAGACAGGAGGATTATCGCAGAGGAGTGAGGCCCCAACTGATTGATTGCGAATATTAATGCGCACAGGGTGTAACCCTTGTGGTTCTTAAAGAAACCCTAGTATTTATTTGATGATGAGGCCGAGCAAGAACAAGAGATCCATTTCATGGCTTTTGGTGAGGAAATCGACCATTTCTAAAATAAACAAAAAGAAGTGATGAATGATGCTTCCAACCGTTAAACCCAGAAAAAACCAGAGACTGGACAAGTGATACACACACATGGGGATAGCCGGCCAAGAAACCCAACAACAAAAATAACTCCAACTAAGCCAATAGTAACAGAGAGCTATCACCAAAAAGACTGATAACTTGTACAAACTCAAAATATTGCAGGAAGAACCATCCATTTTTCATTCAAGAACCAAAATTTCACACAGTTGCAACACTCAAGAAAAACACGAACCCGTACATCTAATCCAGTAATCATTTCATAACCAGAGTGAAGTCAAGAATGGAGAAAAAAGGACATACCTGTTAATCAAAATCCCTAAGATGGAAGGTGGCCAAGCAGTTTCACCCTGCTAAAATTCTGGAGCATGAACACAGGAACAAGATCAAACAATAGTCTGATTAGGGTGGCATCCAATGGGAATGGTAAAGGTGGCGTGCAGCAAATGCACGTCGCCACCCATACCTCATTAACTCAAACAGTACATGCCAACAATTCTCCATTAACACCATTAATCAACATGTATCGAGACTATCACCATATTAAAACCCCATAGCCTTACTTACACCATAACATAATTAGAATTCCATATAATTTAGTCATTTCATAACCAATAGCACCATTAACTTGTCAATATTTCCATCGACACTCAAAATATCAAATGCCATATGTAAATCGTCTAGATAATTCCATTTCCCATGGCATGACCCTTTACAATAACACTTTCCAAGTGTGCCACCAATGTTTCAACCATATGCATATAAAAAATGTAATTCACACAATTTCATAGCCATTTTCTCATTATCTAGGGTTCAAAAACAATCAACAAATATTTTCATGCATGTGGTATAGTATTTTTCCTTCCTCTAATTGTCTTTCATATAAATTCGCTAACATGTTTGTTGTGCAGGCGCGAGAAGAATAAATACCATAAATGAATAGAAGGTTGTAGTAACATGAAGGAACAACATTTCAAAGCTCAAATCATACCAATGACAACAATATCTCATCAACCATGTAAACCTTTGTAGCACATCATCATAACATCGAAAATGAACAAATCGGATCTCCAATAGTTCAAGGGGGTCCCACCTACTAGTATTATTTAGTCTTATGTAATAATAGACTTTAGCAACACTTTGCGAGCGAAATTACGTTAACGTTTTCAATCGTCAACAGGGGGGAAACACCCCCCTGCAACCCACCCCCGCGTGGATAGGTGTACAATCCTCATGGGGTATAAACACAACTGAAAACAAATACCTATGAAACAGGAAGATAAGCAAGCTCCACAACCAACAACGCTTATTTGAAGGGGTGGGCAGGGGGGGCATGTTAAGCCCTAGAAAAATCTCATGTTATGTATAAAACCCCTTATTAATTCCCTTATTGAACTGTTACATTTCGTGTGTTATATTTGTATGTAGGCTTTGAACCCCTTCATCACACCCTTTGATTATAATTGTACTATTTTTCTCTTATATATATACCAAAGAGACCTAGTCTTAGGGTCATCTTATCTCATCTCATATTGTATTTTGAATTGGATATATTGTAAATGGAGATTTCCCCCTCGAAGTGGACTACAATTTATTGATTTTTTATCACTTTTAAGGTGTTGGATCATAACAAATGTATATGGTAGATAAAAAAAAGTTGGTTGTGTATGAAAGAGCTTATCACTTGTGTATGGATTGTACGAAATATTGTGAATGTACAAGACGAGCACTAAGTTATAGAAGATACATCTTAATTATTAATATTCAGTTAAATGTGTAACATCCTCATTTTCAAACCCCCAAACTATTGATGTATGGTCGAGGGCCAATCAATTTCATATGTAAATGATGTATATTGAATATAATAAATAAAATGTATCACCATCTAGAGATGGACACAGACAAAGATTAGGGACTCAGTTTCCGTAATAGAGGGAAGGGATCGAAGGGGAAGAGTTTACCTATGTCTATTAAACCCAAACCATTTTCTTTTTAATTATCCTTACTATGAACCTTCCATTTTTTGATTGAGTGTTCTCAAAGCCAATCATCGAATTCATGTAAGAGGGTGGGTGTAGAAGTCACAACCCATAGTTATTGGAAGCATGGGGTTGAAGTACAATCAACATTGGGCAGAGTGAGTAGTCAACTATCTTGGAAAAAGAGAGGAAATTCATATGGGTAGAGGGAAGAATTAGTCATTCACGTTTTTGCATGGGGAGCATTTTTTACATGGATATTTTTGGACAACAGGAGATTTTTGGATGTTGAAGCCTGAAGGCAACCATAGTGGGCATGTATGGTGGTTTTTTGGAGTTGTAATTTCATGGGAATAGAGGCTATGGTCCCATGAACAATATTTTGTTCGAAAATTGTCAAGAGAAGCAAGAATTTTTCTAATGTGTGAATTCTTGTTGCGACTATATAATTCATGAGGTCCCAGCAGAGAGATTTCATGTCCAACCTGTGCTTGAAGCCCTGGGGGGGAGTGGGAAGGCCTGAGGGACTGTGAGGGGTGAAGGGGGATCCGATCCCTGGGTTGTACAGGTTGTGGGTGTTATAACCCTAAATTGCACCATCCATGCTTACCTGGCATCAGGCCAACTCATTGCCCTTCATTGCCAAATTCATGTTGAACAGACTCTTCAAAAACCTCTTAAATTAAGTAACCCACGCCCTAACCTATCACTGGGCACGTTGGAACGCTGGAAGGCCTTATACTGCATGTGTTGGAACGTTGGTTAGCCCATTACAGCCCACGTTTACCTAACAAAGCAGAAAATCAGGAAAGTTTCCGCCGGGATGAAAATCTTTGGGTCAGTTAACTGGAACTCCTAGCGATGCATGGCCGAGAGTTCGTCCAAAACCCTAGCTCCTTCTAGCCTATAAAAGAAGGGGTAGGGGTACTATTCAAAGGAGGAAAAATCATAGCAAAGAAACTCTGCCCAATTGTCGAATCTGTTTTGTCCCAACCCTTTAGCCTTTCCTCAAGATTTAGGAGAATTCAAGCAAAGCAGTTGGAGGACAAAGAAGAGGAGGAGCCCAGGATCAGGATCAAGGAACGGTGGCCGGTCTCTATAATCATTGTAAGTTGATTCATATTGAGATTAATAAAAAATATACTTTTCTCGTCCCAAATGCACGAGTCTTATGTGTTTCATTTGATTTATGTTGAATCTCTAACCCTCTAGTAGAACAATAGCATGCATGCGTAGTTTTGTCTTGATTGCAGGATCGCTTTTTGGAAGGAGCAGTAGAAGCAAGGGGATAAAGCACAATGGAAGATCTACACAAACCGTCGATAAAAAGGTTAGTTTGGTTCTATCCTTGTTTGCATGTGAAAAAAAGGGGTTTTAGGTTTGGGGTAGAAGGTTGAAAGTAATTTCTTAAGGGTCGTGATCTGCATGCAAGTTTAAGCCCTATCTTGTTAGTCCGTAGGGTAGAATTTCCCCACAATATAATTGGCGACTCCACTGGGGAGATTTACTCTTAGGGTTTCCCGGATTTAGTTAAAGGTTCTTGGGTAGTTCAAAGAAGTTGAGTTTTCTGTTTCTTTGTTGTTTTTGTTTTCTGTTAGGTCAAAAGCTAGCAGGGAACCTGGTTATCAATACGAGTTTTTCCTTGACTGTGGCTTGACATTTATTATCGGGACACACAGAGGTACACGCGGCCTACAGAAGGCCTGCCCGCGTGTAACCCGTGCCGTAACCTTCTGCAGCCTGCGTTTGAACTCTTGCTGCAGTGGTTTCAGTAGCGTGTAGTATCCAGGAAGTTAGAGAGGCAGTCTCCTCTTCCCTATCAGAAGTTTACCTTCTCAGGGGGCTTTCTGGATCCTGTCTGGGTCTTGCTGGTTTACTGTCTTGTTTTCAGTCTGCTTTATTGTGTTTGATTTTGCATTTATTTTTTTCCTTTTCTGTTAAAATAGGAGCATCCAAGCCTTTTGGAGACCCTGGTTGTCAATACCAGAGGCCTTTTTTAGGTCTGGGCTGCCTGTGTGTTGTTTTATCTTAGCCTTTATACAGACCCGTGGCCTGTTCAAGTCTAGCCCGCGGGTACCCGCACGTTGTTATAGCTCAGCACGCGTTTGCACGTGTGTTGTTTTGGTGACAGTCGCGGGCTTGGTTGGTAGCTTTTCAGCTTGGGTGGGGCAGTCATCCCCTCTTGTGGTGAGAAGATCTCCTCTGAGGGGTTTAGAGTCTGGGGCTACACAGTCAGCAGGTTAGGGCATCTTTTCCTTGGCCTATGTTTTTAGTTGATGTTTTGATAGAAAAGACAAAAAAGAAAAAATTATAAATTTTATGGTTTTTAGACAAGTTTTAGAATCAGTGCTTTCTTGATTGTTGTTTCACATCTTTGCTCTGATTCTTTTTGCGATCTGCACTTTAAGCCAGAGTGTTGTTTTCATTCTCTTGGTTTTGTACTTGTTGTCATTTTCCCTTTATTGCTTTAGTTTGCAATTAAATAAATAAATAAAAAAAAAACTCTTTGTCATTTTCTTCTTGGTTTGAGGATTGTGTTGTTGCATCAGTAGCTAGGAAGAAGTCTCGTTTCATAAGTTCTTGCACTGCATTTAGAGTATAAGTAGCTCGCAGATATGAGTGAAATTACTTGGTATTTGCTGCATGAAATCTTAGGAAAGTAGAAAAGAAAAGAATTATTTCTTGTTGAAAAGTTGTTGGTTTTTGCATTGTTTGTAAAAGATTTTGTTTCCAAGCATTTCTTGTTCATTTTGCTTTGATTCTTTTACACACCATCAATTTCACTTTCATACCATGTGACTTAAAAACCCCATTAAAAGAAACGCTAATTAAAAACTATCAGACTTTTCATTTGTAGGGTTCACAAACTAGCTCAGGACTAGGGCCTTGGAATAGGTTGGAGAGTAAATTTCTCCAAGGCTACTCAAACCAAACATTGGAGTCTGTCAATAGGGAGTGTAGAAGTCCAGTTACGGAAATTTATCCAGGACCCCCCTCTAACACAGGGGCTAAACACGAGGTCGCGTAAGGAAAGGTTGCGGAGATAACCCCTCCAAAGCTGGACCGAGCATTGTGGAGAACACATATCGAGGATTTGTTAAGGGATTCTGTCGTTTTCATTTGCCACGGAGCTTCGTGGGTCTCGAATCCATTCGAGGTCCTCAGTTGTCTTCCAGACCATTTGCTCTCGATACCCTTGACAGGTTTCGGGCTTGATACCCTGCTCATTGTGGTCTACCTGACTATCGACTGTACCCGCTTGGTGACTGTTCACGTGCTGGCAAACTAGTTGCCAATCTTTTCTAGGGACATACACAGGTGACTGCGGGGGTATACCACGGTACCTAGGACAGACATCGGGCCACGCTTTGTAGAGTATACCCAGAGGGTGCTTCCGTATTTGAGTTGCACTTGCACCGGTAAGTTGCTCTAGTGTTGGTTGTTGTAACTGTTCTTCCAACTAGTTTAGTGCTTGCTTGATTTATCTGTTAGGGGCTTTATTTTAGTGTGTGTTAATGTTTGTTCATGTAGAATACCTTAGCATGTCGTGAATATTCTCACACAGTGGAGGATTCCGAGCTCCGCCAGTCACGAAGGCTTCTGGGCCTACCGCCGGTTATACTGGAGCCACCCCCACCACCATTGAGGCGGAAGCTAGACCATCAAGGGTCTTTCGAAGCAACCGGGGCTTTTGAGCCCGAACAACCCCCCGAGGAATCAACCACCAATCTCGGATTGGTTGAAACCTCAAACACTGATACTTGGCCGGACATTATTGTGCCAATTCAATTTTACGAACGCCTGTCAGTGCCTAATCCAGTGATGGAACCAAACTCTGTTACTTCAACTGGGAATTCTTCCATTCCCATCACTGTTGCTACCACAGGAGAAGCTTCTCCTAACTTGCCTTTGTCGATGGTCCGGGCCACCATGGTCTCGGCCGCCACTACATCGCACAGTGGACTGACCCCATCTATCACGACGGCCACACCTCTTTACACACCTAGTGCGACAGGCCCTCCGTTTTCATACGGTATCCCTAGTTCAGGTACTAGTCCTACACTCACTTCCTCCACTTTCCAGACTTTGGGTCTGGGGGCAGGGAGCTCTAACGCTCCTCTGCAAGGTCAACTTCGGGGCATTCTTGTCCCTTTCAATTCTTTTCCTTACGATGGAGGTCATATTCCTCCTTCGTCCCCTTCGCTTGGTGGATCGCATCAGCAGTCCGTCGGGCAGCCTGCACACACGAGTCCATTTGGAGTCGGGAGTCAAGGAACACCTGTGCAAACTCAGCCGGTAGGTTCGTCACCGTTTGTTTTTAATGGGACGTTTGGTAATAACACTTTCTCATCCACTGCTTTCCCATCTGGGGGCACACCCATTTATGGACATTCTACGCTGGCACAGGGTACTATTCCTGTGCTGGGGGCACATATACCAGGACCTTGGAACTTAGGAAAAGCATCCGTTCCTTCCTCTGGAATTTTGTTCTGGGGCAATTCTTTCCACAGTCAATGGAACCCCGGACAGACCACTATGCCTCTCCCAACAGGATCGGCATGGGGTAATCCTTCCCAAAGTCCGTCAAACACAATGAATGCCCAACATCCTATGTCCTTCATGGGGAATCAGCCAATGATGTCTCCTTAGATGAAAAACCCTTACGCTGGTCAGGACCATGGTTTCCACCAGAACCCGGGCTAGCAGCCAAACTTTTCCTGGCAACCTGGTGCCAGTCAAACTCTAGGACCCTTTTATCCAGGCTATCAGCAGAAACCTAAACTACCATTCTTGGCGACGTTACACTTGCCAGATTTGACACGGTTGTTAAATGATCCTATCTGTCATGATCCGCGTTGGCCTCCTATGCCAACGAAGTTGCCTTCGGACATCCCAAAGTTCGAGGCCAAGCCTAACGAAGATCCATGTGATCATGTGACTACTTTCCACCCATGGTGTTCATCTAACTCACTGAAATATGACTCCGTCCAATTGCGATTGTTTCAATGCACTCTTATTGGGAGTGCCGCAAAATGGTATATAGAGCTTGATCGTTCACGATATTCTTCTTTTGGCGAACTGGTGATGGCCTTCCTCAACCATTTCTAGTTACCTGTGAGATACGACGCCGGCACAKAATTGCTAGCTAATTTCGAGCAGACGACCGCAGACCATATCTCGGATCATATTCGAGAGTGGCGATGCTGAAAGAGTCTTATCAAGGTACCTGTCCCACCAGCATTCCTGCTTGAGTGGTTCCTTAAGTCTTTAGTTCCGCAGTTATCCAAAGACGTCGCAACTTCAGGGGTTTTCTCCGAGGAGGATGCCATCATGAGGGCTCAACAGTTTGAGCTTATCTATTCTCAGTCTGGTCTATTGTACAACATCCTGCCGGATGCACCACGATCGATTCTGGATAAAACCAGACAGAGATCCGGACCACATGCCGATGGTATCGTTGGTTCAGCACAAACTAAGCCCGTTGAGCAATTGACAAAACAATTGCAACAGTTATCTATACAACACTCAGCGGCCATCCAGGCTCCTGCTTTGGCTGCTCCTCCTACTCAAACATCGGAAGTACACTCCGTACAGACGACTAATCCAAAGGCCAACCAGCAGCCTGAAGGGAAGAAAAAACAACGCAAGAAGAGTAAGGGGGATAAAAAACCAACTGATAATGTTGGTGAGGGCACCACGGAAAAGAGGAAGGCAAGGTATCCGTGCAACTTATGTGTGGAAGACCACCCGACCCATCTATGCCCTCGGCTTGCGGAGGCCCAGAAGTTTGTCACACAGCAACAGCAAGCCGTGTTGACTAATCCATTTCAGCATGGGAAAAATTTAACTCAAGCCTCTGCAAGTGTTGAAGGGGGCAGCCAAGAAAACTGCCCTCCCCCACACAATTCATCTTTCGCGAATGTATATATGGTTAAAAGTGATTCTTTCATAACGACTAGAGCACACGACTATAGAAAACCGAGCGCCTCTGAGAAGGGAAAAGAAGCCGAGACCCCATCTCTTCCTCTATAGATCGAGAAGACGTTGGGTGAAACAATGACATGCATTCCAAAATGTGCGTTCAAGCGCGCTTCTCACAATCCAAACGCAAGGGCCGCCCAGAACTACTCTGTGGTGGAAGATTTATCACAAACCCCTTGTGTTATGTCCGCTTTGGAGGTCCTCCAAAGTTTCCCTGCTCAGAGAAAAGCCTTGTTAGCTGCTTTAGGCTCTACCGAGACTTGTAACCCGGGTACCATCATGTTAGAGACGACTGACTTGAAACCTCGTTTGTCTTACCACGTCGTGTTTCAGATAGTAGTGGCTCATCCCACGAAAAATTTTACACGGAATATTTTCCGCACGGTGGTAGACGAGGGCGCTTCGACTTGCATTATGTCGTTAGCATGCTGGAAAGCCATTGGCCAAACTGAGTTGTCTCCATCACCTACTCTCCTCACTGCGTTCGATGGTCGTTCTTTTCGACCGCATGGCATCATTCCTTCTTTCCCTATCCAGTTAGGGGGTAAGACTGTGTGCGTCGAAGTAGAGGTAGTTGATGCCCCCATCGACTACAATCTATTGTTAGGTCATAGTTGGACTTATGTAATGCAAGTCGTGGTCGCTACAATCTTCCGAGTCTTATTGTTTCCACATGAAGGCCGGATAGTGACTATTGATCAGTTATCCTTCTCTCGACCGGACCCAGCTTTGGGGGCATCCACGGTTCCCATGGTTGATAATCCTCAAGCCGGTGTCGTCAACATAGAAGTTGGTTTGTGCCCATCTTTTATGGGTACTTTTGATCACCCACCTCCTCATGGCGATGTCAAGTTTATATCGACTCACCACAAGGCTGAGATTTTCCATGTTTCGTCATTCTGCACGACTTACTTTCAGGATCCGTGGATTCTTCCTTCCCCATCAGACACGATGGATGCGACGGGGCATGCGGGCAACTCTATGCCCTTGTCGGCCGCTGAAGTAGCGTACTCTTTGGGCCAGCAAACTTCAGCTACTCCTGATCCGATTCCCACACAAGAGTTGGATCCACTCCTCGAGCCTATATGGGCTCAGGGTTCTCTTACCGATATCGATTCGTTAGATTTAGTCTTTCCTTCTGATGAAGCTATAATCGAAGCAATGACTGGTCCAGACAAACCCTGGGAAGATCTTCATCAGAGATCATACTTCCTCCCAGAGTTACACCGAATTGAGGCAGGAGAATTCACTATCACCATGATGTGAGATCAGCCTTGTCCCATTAACCTCTTAGCTACACGGGATATTTATGCTGAGGGCAATATGGCGACTATTGTTGCAACTATACCTATTAACATCTCCCGAATCCCTGGTGTCGTGGAGAATGTCTTCGTCGAAGCAGATTGCTCCCCCGAAGAGATTCAGATTTACAGAGATCTTTTCAAAGAATTCCGCGACGTTTTTGCCTGGTCGTATGAGGAAATGCTAGGTATCGATCCGAAAATAGTTGAACATGAGATCACTATGTATCCTGATGCTAAGCTTGTTTGACAAAAAATTCATCCAGTTAATCCTAGGAAAGMAACAGCCATCAAAGCTGAGGTTGAGAAATTGCTTAAGGCAGGGTTCATATACCCCATTCATTTGACTCAATGGGTGTCAAACCCCGTGCCGGTCGATAAAAAACAAGGCACGATTCGTGTATGTACCAATTTTCGTGATTTGAATAAGGCATGTCCGAAAGATAATTATCCAACTCCATTCATCGATCAGATCATTGATGAATGCGCAGGTTGTGAAGCCTTTTCGTTCATGGATGGTTTTTCAGGGTATAACCAAATCCAAATCAAACCCGAGGACCAACACAAGACGACATTCATTTGTCTGTGGGGTACATTCTCCTATCACAAGATGCCTTTTGGGCTCAAGAATGATGGAGCCACTTTCCAGTGGGCCATGTCTTTTGCGTTTCACGATCTCAAACATATAGTCGAGGCCTATCTAGATGATTTAGCATCACGCTCTCGCAAGCGAAAAGATCATCCTACACACCTCAGACTCATCTTTGAACGCTGTCGCTACTTCAGGATTTGCTTGAATCCCAACAAGTGCATCTTTTGCGTCACTTCAAGACGTTTGTTAGGTTTCATAGTGTCAACCACAGGGATCATGGTCGATCCTCTCAAGGTAGAGGCGATAATCCAGTTGCCCCCCCCCACGCACAATTTTACAACTTCAAAGTCTTCAAGGCAAGGCAAACTTCTTACGACGCTTCATAGCCAACTATGTCGAAATTACCAAGGGATTCATGCGTTTACTGGAGAAAGACGTTCCTTTTCTCTGGGACGAAGTTGCGCAGCGCTCTTTCGACACATTGAAACACGCCCTTACAACCGCACCTCTGCTACGGCCACCGAATTATAACAAGGATTTCCTCTTATATATGGTTGCCGCAGAGTCAACCATAGGCATGGTTTTAGTTCAGGAAGATGATTCGTTTTCTGAATACGTGATCTATTACCTGAGTCGAGGCCTCGTAGGACCGGAACTTAATTATACCCATCTCGAAAAGCTTGCGTTGGCGGCAGTTCATGCTGTTCAACGGTTCTGTCACTATGTTCTATTTCGCAAGACCACCGTCGTAGTTGTCGTGAATCCATTCCAATACATGTTGACACGACGAGTTATCGGCAGAAAAATCAGTAGATGGATGGTAATCCTCCAAGAATTCGACTTAGACTTCGTTTCAGCCAAGTCCAAAAAGTCGTTGGTCTTCACAGAACTTATCTCGGAACTTCCGGTTGAGTCAGGTGATGTTGTGCCTGAGGAATCGCCTATCCAGGGGGATATGTTTTTGATCGAATCGTCAGACCTTTGGTAGGGAGATATACTGATCTATCTCCAGACTTTGAAGTGTCCTACCTCTTCTTCTCGTGATGAGCATCGGAGGATACGCCATCAGGCCAAGAACTATCTTATACTCAATGACACTTTATATCGGAGAGGTGTAGATTGTATCTTGCATTGATGTCTCACTCATGAGGAGGCCGTCATAGTGCTCAACGATTGTCATACAGGAGCTTGTGGCGGTCACTTGTCCAGGTTGGCAATAGCCCAAAATATTTTACGAGCAGGTTACTTCTGGCCCACACTAATTAAGCATTGTATCGAGTCGGTCAAGAAGTGTCATCTGTGCCAAATCTTCTCACGAAAGATGAGGGCACATCCAACTCCCATGTTTCCTGTTATCACCGTCGGTCCCTTCACTAAGTGGGGGATTGATTACACTACTTGCAACCCCCCGTCATCCAGGGGGCACCGCTATATCATTGTAGCTGTCGACTACTTCACTAAGTGGGTCGAAGCTATGCCGACGTTCAAAGATGATGGAGAGACTGCAACTCTCTTCTTATTTAACCAGATTATAGCACGGTTTGACG
>SNQJ01S0019499.1:93978-104441 GCA_010110895.2 Picea sitchensis | reverse complement strand
GTTTTGTCCCAACCCTTTAGCCTTTCCTCAAGCTTTAGGAGAATTCAAGCAAAGCAGTTGGAGGACAAAGAAGAGGAGGAGCCCAGGATCAGGATCAAGGAACGGTGGCCTGTCTCTATAATCATTGTAAGTTGATTCATATTGAGATTAATAAAAAAGATACTTTTCCCATCCCAAATGCACGAGTCTTATGTGTTTCATTTGATTTATGTTGAATCTCTAACCCTCTAGTAGAACAATAGCATGCATGCATAGTTTTGTCTTGATTGCAGGATCGCTTTTTGGAAGGAGCAGCAGAAGCAAGGGGATAAAGCGCAACGGAATATCTACACCAACCGTCGATAAAAAGGTTAGTTTGGTTCTATCCTTGTTTGCATGTGAAAAAAAGGGGTTTTAGGTTTGGGGTAGAAGGTTGAAAGTAATTTCTTAAGGGTCATGATCTGCATGCAAGTTTAAGCCCTAGCTTGTTAGTCTGTAGGGTAGAATTTCTAAGTGCTAGGTGATGTAAGAAGGTCGGTGTGCTAAGTGCTAAGTGTTGGTTTCTAAGTGCAAGTAGAGACTGTAATGACTTTGTGAATACTGTGTGAGACTTGTAGAGCTAAGTGCAAGTCATTGTAAGAGACTGTAGAAGGTTGTGTGCTTAGATCTACTCAGGGAAGGAGGATCTAGCGAGATGTGCAGATATCCTGTCCTCTGCAGAGTAGGGATTTTGAGGCTCTGTGCATGTAACCTATTGAAGAAGCCAATAAAGAAGAAAAAGAGTTGGTGGAAATAGCCCCAGGGTGGGGGTGAACCACATACATGTTGTGTTGCTCTTCTTTGTGCAATATGTTGATGTTCTTATATGTTAATGTGCTTAGTTCTTTGATATAGATAGATAGGTATGTTGATGATTTGTGCTTAATGATGTATATGGATGTTAGATCTGACTTATATACATATGCTTAGTGCCTGAATTTGTTAGGATATGATATATTCGTCATGCTAAGTGTTGTTAGATGCTAGATCTGGTTGAATACTGTGATACTCTGTAATTAGGGTTTAACTACGTTGTAACTAAGAACTGGATATTAATGAATGTTAATTGTTGAGTGCTCTGTTAAATTGTTAGAATCACAGATATGTTCCCCAGCTAAGGTTACATACACTGGAGTCCTGCAACCACCCCTACCTCTACCTCGGGTGAGACTTCATCTGCTTCGCAAGTGTTGCCAAAAGGTCTGGTAGTTAGGGTTTTGTTGGGGCACTCTTGAGCATTGAACCATGGGTCTACCCCTGTGCCAACAAATGGTTCCATTGTCGGGACTCGAAACTGTGATTGTTGGGAACTAAGGAAAAATAAGCTTTGTGCAAAGATCCGACCTGAAATTGTGAAAGCTATGTGCATAGATCTGTCTCTCTAGTGCACAGTACTCTACTTAGTTTGTGAAGCTCTGTGATAAAGAAAAGAAGTCTGATCGGAAGAAAAGAGGTAAGATCTGAAATCTTTGTTCTCTGAGGAAGGTAAAAGTGATAATTTATGATTAAAAGAGGTAATATTTGCAAACTCTGTGCTCTGATAAAGGTAAGAATAGTGAAATGTTTTAGATCTGCAAGCTTTGTGCTCTGTAGAAGATAAGTGGAAATGTTTGTTTCTAAATTATGGATCTAGGTATGTTTGATAAGAATTGTCTTACCTTTAACACTAGGGCACTGATAGATTAAAGAAGATTTGATATGAGTAGATCTGATAAGAATAGTGAAAGATATGTTATACCTATGCATAGAGAGAATGTTTGCACTAGCAAATGGATGCAGGATCCTAGAAAGAATTTTTTGCAGGTTAGCTACCATGATCCTAGTGCATAGTACAGGAGAGGTTGGGGATCATTTAAGAGAAAGAGAGGATTAACCCTTTGTTACAGTTGCAGAAGATTGGGCCATATGGCTAAGGAATGTCCTGGAAGAATACCTAGTTGTCTTTGTTGTAAAGCTATGGACCATGAAGTATTGGATTGCCCTAGAATGATTGCTACGCTTGAAAGAATGAATATGAGACAAGAAAACCCTAAGGCGGATCCAACAACTGAGATTATGGTAGAACCATAGAAAGAATCAAAGAAAGAGTTGCTACAGATGAAAGAAACCCTGAATGACCAACGACATGTCAGCTTATCGGAGATATTCAAAGAAAAAGAATGCATAGAAGAAAGAATAGGATACTTTGACATTAATTGTGTTCTGGATGAAGAAACAGAGGTGAATATTATGATAGAATGAACTTGGGAAACTTTAGGGGAGCCTGCTATGATTCCTTCATTGGGAGGAATAGGACTATTCAGAGGAAAGTTGATAAACCTATGTGGAAAGCTTATCTAGATATCTACGAGTGCCAATGGAACTTCGACAGAGGAAGAATTTGAAGTTGTTAAATTTATTGAGGACAACGCTCTATTTACTATGTTGCTCAGAAAACCTTGGATTGAAAGAGACTAGGCTAGAAGGAAAGAAAAATAAGTATTAGAGCAGAAGAAGCAAGAGTTAAAAGATTCCATGACTAGGAAGATCATGCTCTTGATCAAATAATAGGAGAACAGATCGAATCCATTTGAAACCAGAGAATTGGATGTTGAAGTTACAAGAATACCAGATGACTCTTGGAAGATTGCAGTACCTATTCTAGATACATATGAAATATTACCCCTGATTTCTAGGAAAGAATATCAATAGCGCGAAGTTACTCTGCCAAGAGGAGATAAGAATTTGAATGGAAAAAGGAATACCGAGACGAAAATCACTGGGAAAAAGGCTAGAAGGCTAAGTAAGAAGAGAGCTAAGATCGAGAAGTTTCTTGATCCTTATCCTTATCACCTTTTTTGCCTGGGATATGCCGAAAGGTGCAACCTTCCAGGATATTGAACCTTTAGATCCGCTTGTCGCGAAGTTCACTACCCTTTGGTATTCGAGTGATATGAACAAACAGTGGCAGTCAAACATTGTTTTTCATACCTATTACCTTCACCTAAAGAGAGCCATCGAAGTTGAGCCTCACATGACTCGGAACACCTTACATATGTTCTGACCCCTGATGAAGTTCAGCACAGATCGGCATTTCATTTACATTATAGCGCGATTCGATGAACATAAGGATAAGTTGCAGTGGTACTACAAGCTCACGGAAGAGGATATTGAGGATATCATTAAGGACTAGTCGTCAGACCTCCTTATTCCAGTAGACCCTGTAGATATGTCTGACCCTGATAGCCCAGATACCTCACATAATACACCCGGACCCAGAAAAATGAAGAAGACTGAAGAGGTCCAAGACCTAAGGAGCGCCTCAGGGAAGACTTCTTCCATATCACCTGAGCGAGGAGGTGATGACGACGTAGAAGAGATGAAGGATAGAGAAGTTGAACAAAATAAAGGTGAAGTAACACCACCAAGAGATGAGACCAATCTCCTGAAGAAGAGGAAGGTTTCTCTCAAGAAACCCTCTTCCCGAAAGAAATATAGAGCCACCGTGACCAAGATGAAGACTATTCTTACTGCTGATGATTTTGATTTCATCATCATAGCACTAAACAACTCCTCGCTAGAAATCATAGAGAAGCAAGAAGCTAAGCAGGAGGAAATGTACGATAAAATCAAGGTCAAGCTCCAAGGAGTACAACAAGCTCTTCAGTCCAGTCACGTAGTCTCCACTACGCCCCTGCCATCAGGAGAACTAGAGTTGGGGGATGAGCCGGCCCAAATCCAACTCTTCTTCGCGCATAACAGGATAAGGTTTCTCTTCAGGCAAAGTTTGAACAAGAGAAAGTACAGATGCAACAAGAAAAAGAACAGTTTCTCGCAGAGCAACTCGAAGTAAAGGAAGCAGTCAAGAGAGCACTTTTATCTGTGATAGGATTAGAGCCACAAGATGAAGACTTAGTCACACGTCAAGTAGAGAAGATCGCAGAAGCCATCCAACAACGAATAGTATATTTAGAGCTTCGTATTGTACCTGACACCCCACAAGATGTAAGGGACCAAAGAGAAGAAACTGCTTGAAGCGCAATCAAAAGAATAAAATCCATTTCCCTGGAATGAAAGAAACTGAGTGATCGCAGTGCCTAGACTTATGAACAACTCACTAATAATACAGAATTGAAGGCACTATAGTCGCAGCTCCAGGAGACGAAGCAGCAAGCAGAGACAATACAAATGCAGTTGAAGCCCCTGTCAGTTGTGGAAAGAATGAAGCGATCCCAGGAGAAGTGCACTACCCAGCAGCAAGTTCACACCATTCAGAGCAAAGTCATGGACGTGACTCAGAGGATCCAACCTATACAGGATGAGGCTTACCAACTATTTATAGAGATCGAAGGTCGAGGAGCATAATTGGAGCAAGTCGTCACTGCAGCAGAACAATGCCTAGAAGGACCCGTGAACAAAGTCGACATCCAAGAGTTCACTGAATAGGAGTCCATGGCACAACAACAAGTCGAAGAAGATCGAGCCAAGCTCGAGGATTTTGAAGTAGAACTACCTAAACCAGAGTGACTCGGGACGAGTCATAGGTGAGTGTTGGGGGCTTGTTGGCCCTTGACCAAGTTTTGGGAGATCCTTGGTCAAGTTTGACCTATTTTCAGACTTCGACAGCTTGTCGAAGATTGAGCACAAGATGAAGAGGATATCACGGGATCTCAGCCCCTTTTTAGGGATTTTTGGGTTTTGGGATCATGTAACGAGTATGGGAATGTCATCCCATGGGTTCACCCATGTTTAGGCCCGATTTTGTAATGTATAAATAAGTAGCTAGGAGATGTAAGAAGGTCGGTGTGCTAAGTGATAAGTGTTGGTTGCTAAGTGGGAGTAGTGACTATAATGACTTTGTGCATACTGTGTGAGACTTATAGAGCTAAGTGAAATTCGTTGTAAGAGACTATAGAAGGTTGTGTGCTTAGATATACTCAGGGAAGGAGGATCTAGAGAGTTGCGTAGATCTCTTGTCCTCTGTGGATTAGGGATTTTGAGGCTCTGTGCATGTAACCTATTGAACAAGACAATAAAGAAGACAAAGAGTTGGTGGACGTAGCCCCAGGGTAGGGGTGAACCACATACATGTTGTGTTTCTCTACTTTGTGCAATGTGTTGATGTTCTTATATGTTAATGTGCTTAGTTCTTTGATATAGATAGATAGATATGTTGATGATTTGTGCTTAATGATGTATATGGATGTTAGATCTGACTTATATACATATGGTTAGTGCCTGAATTTGTTAGGATCTGATCTATTCGTCATGATAAGTGTTGTTAGATGCTAGATCTGGTTGAATATTGTGATGCTCTGTAATTAGGGTTTAACTGCATTGTAACTAAGAACTAGATATTGATGAATGTTAACTATTGAGTGCTCTGTTAAAGTGTTAGAATCACATATTTGTGTCCCAGCTAAGGTTGCAAACACTGGAGTCCTGCAACCACCCCTACCTCTACCTCGGGTGACACTTCATCTACTTCACAGGTGTTGCTGAAAGGGTCGGTAGTTAGAGTTTTGTTGGTGCACTCTTGAGATTTGAACCCTAGGTCTACCCCTATGCCAACAACATAAATAGTACACCAATTTTTTACGTGGAAACCCAAAGCAGGATAAAACCAAAGAATTATTTTTCTTATATGTCTTGAAGAATTACATTCATTGGAAGCACCAACTTCCTTTGTTTTCCAGTTGCAACGGGAAGGAGGCTCCAACCCCCTAGTTTCTCGAGATACAACCTGAGGGAAGCTCCAAATCCACAATTCTCTGGCTACAACCAGAAGGAGGCTACACCCCCCTATGTTCTCCGACTACAACCGGAAGGTGGCTACAACCACCTTCCCTTGCCTCGTCCAACCTCCCTGAAGTAGAAGTAGAATGATGGAACCACCATCACACTATCACTGTGATATATACTATTGTAAACCTGTACCAATAAACTTGAACCATGTGTTAGAACAAGATTGGTTTATGCCTCATCGTTGCATAAGTGGCTCTACCTAATATTTCACAGAGAACAGAATCTGCATTTCATTATTCATTTTGGCAAATGAATACAATTGTTATGGGATTTTTATTCATTTTGGGGAAAATTGAAATTATATTGAGTTATTCCCAATCTCCAAGTTTTCAAAAATCAAATCACCCACAGATTTATGCTACTGAATTGCATGCAGAAACACAGTTGGGTGCTACCTATAGGCGTTGTGTAATATTCTGGCAGAGGCTAAATTGTGCAGAGTTATTCTGCCATTTTTTAGTAACTAATTTAAAACTTGGGTTATGAGCAGTTGAGAATGTATTTTTGAAAACTGGAGGAGGTTTTTGTTCATAACATTACAAATAACAAAAACCTCTCTCATTTTTTTAAAATGTGTTTTTGTTTGAGATATATTGGATATATAAGTGGTGTTTCATACTCTGCACAGTGGCGTTGTGTACTCTGCACAGCGGCGCTGCCTGATTTCATGTAGCGGTCACGGTTTTGATATTCGCCTTGTTGTGAGGTTGCCACATGTCAAGGAGAGTTTGAATGGATTTTCAAGGATAAGTTAGATATCAAGGGACACCTGCACCTAATATTTAGCTCCAGCAAAGGCCTCATGCATGAGGTGGAAACAATTTATTAATGACTTCCAACAAATTCCTGAAAATCAGCAGTTTGTTGGATTTTTGTCTCTTTGATTGTTGCCACCTATCTCCTAGGCTTAGAATCCAATGGAGGAGATGGGATTCGACCTCATAAGGTTATTTGGATGCTATTTTATATTTAAGGAAGGAGATATCTCTTGGAGAGGGGGTTGGATTCATGAGCAAGAGAGATGAGAGAGTTGTAGGAGGCATTTTGCCTGTGATCATTGTAACCCTGAGGGGATTTTGTTTTTGTAAACATTTATGTTATTGAAGGTTCATGATATATGTGTTATCAGATTGTATCTCTTGTTTTCTTTCCCAATTTGTCTTCTGACTTGAATGAATTGTACACCTTGAGGATCATGGTTGCCTTTGATTAATGGATTCTTGAGAATCTGAGGATCTGATGTATTTTTCCTATTAGTCACGGTTTATATTCAAGTACCTTGAACTCATTTATGCAGAGAAGATATTTGCCTCATGGATGTTCTTATTTGTGTTATATTTTTCTTCCTCTATTCAATAAACCTTTATCTGGTATGCATATTGATTGCATTTAATGAGAAGGGTGTTTTCTTGACTCCATAGCCCAATGCTCCATCATTGATTTACAACAGCTTACTGTCCTTTCCCTTCCTTGTTTTCTTTTTCTTAATCCACAAAACCAATCAAGAATTTTTATTTCTATGTTACCAAGATTACTCTCATTTGCAATCTGGGAGTGACTCTTGGAGTGCTAACACCATGCATCAACATGTACCTCAACCTGTAATAAACTTGTACCATAAACAAGTGCATCAACCATGCACCAACCTATACCAAACAACCTATAATCAACCTTAACCAAAATCCCTCATCAATTTCATCATCCAAATATGATTTGTAACTTTGTAATAGACTTGGTGTATATCATCACATACCTGCAAACCTTCCTTAACTTTAACAACAAGAGACTAGCATTTTCATCAAACTTTTCTTTAGTCTCACATGACTAGTTTTGGATTAGTCAACAACCGTAACTTGAAATAATCATAACTTTGTACCTGTAATGAATAAATATCTGAAACTGATACACAATGTTATTCAATGTTTTTATGAAATTCCTCCAGGTGTCAGTGTGTTTCAGCATGACAATCTCTGCTTCAAAATTTCCAATGATCCTGTCATTTTCTTCTAGTTGTTATTTGAGTGCTTCTTCAATTCTTTTATCTTCTTCTATTTGAACCTTCAAATTTGTGATGATTTGTTCTATTTCTTGAGTGTCTTCTTTATTGTGCAGTTTCGCTTATAGTTTCTTGTTTTTCTTCTTTTCTCTTTTGATAACTTCTATGGCACACATCAATTCTTCTCGATAGTCAACTTCTACCTCTTCAATTTCTTCTTCAAATTCTTCATATTCTTCTTCAGCTTCTTCATATTCTTCTTTGGAGTCATCTTTATCAGAGTCTTCTACTACCATGAATAGAACTCTTCCTGTCACACTTTCACTGACTTCATCTTCATCTGATGATGAGATGTCTTCTTGGTGCATAATATTTTCTTGAAAACTTTATTTGTAGTTCTTTTTCCTTTATATGTTTGTTTGCCTTTTGAGTAACCTTCATCATTTCTCTTTTTCTTATGAGGAAATTTTTTAGAAAAATGACCAATACCATCACAATTAAAACAAATTAAAGGAAGCTTACCTCTATACCTACCGTTAGTTCCCTTGTTCAGTATTTTGATGAAGTTGGCCACTTATTCATCATCTTCTAAGACGTTACTGTTGTTGCTATGTTCTTCTTATTGCTTTTTCTTTTGCTTTGATATTTTGGATGCTTTGAAGGATGATTCTTTTACATGTGTATTTTCTTGTTCATATCTCATTTCATATGTTGTGAAGATTCCATGTAGTTCGTCCATGCTTATTGAGTTTAGATCTGATCTTTCTTCTAGTGTTGATATATTAGGGTCAAATCTCATAGGAAGAGATCTTAGTACCTTTTGAACAATTACAGATTCTTCGATTTCTTCTCCCAATCCTATGATTTTATTCAATGTTTCATCAACTCGTAAGAAGTAGGATGCAATATTCTCATCTTCCTTCATCTTTAGTTGTTCGAACTGACCTCTGTAAGTTTGAAGCTTTGCTTCTTTGACTTTTGAATCTCCTTCATAAATATTTCGAAGCTTATCCCAAATCTCTTTAGTGGATTTACAATGTGCAACTTTGGTGAATATTGTTTCACTGAGACCATTCAGAAGTGCATTTGTGGCTTTGGAATCATTCTGACTGAGTTTCATTGCTTTGTCATTTGTTGGTCGAACTGCTGGTGTTGTGTATCCATCTACAATTGATTTCCAAATTTCAAATGCTTGTTCCTGTATATATGTCTTCATCCTTATGCTCCAAAAAACATACTTTTTTCCATCAAACTGTGGTATTCCATTTTTATACAAGTTGTTGCTCTCCATGATCTACCTTTCAGTGGTTAAACTGATTTCTGAACGAACCTACTCTGATACCAATTGTTGGATTACTGAGAAGGGGGGTGAATCAGTAATAGAGAAACTATAATCTTTTTTAACCAAATAATCCAAGTGTTATATCATTGTAAAATTATCATCCAATAATGAGCAATGAACAAATGAAAAATCATACACATACACAGTACACCAATGTTTTACATGGAAACCCAAAGTGGGAGAAAACCACAGAATATTTTTTCTTATATGTCTTGAAGAATTACATTCATTGGAAGAACCAACTTCCTTTGTTTTCAAGCTGCAACTGGAAGGAGGCTCCAACCCCCTAGTTTCTCAGGCTACAACCTAAGGGAAGATCAAACTCCCCAATTCTATGGCTATAACCAGAAGGAGGCTACAACCCCCTATGTTCTCTGGATACAACCGGAAGGTGGATACAACCACCTATCCTTGTCCCATCCAACCGCACTGAAGTAGAAGTAGAATGATGGAACCACTGTCACACTATCACTACGAGATATACCATTGTAAACCTATATGAATAAACTTGAACCATGCATCAACCATGCATCAACATGTACCTCAACCTATAATAAACTTGTACCATAAACAAGTGCATCAACCATGCACCAACATATACCAAACAACCTGTAATCAACCTTAACCAAAAGACCTCATCAATTTCATCATCCAAATAGGATTTGTAACTCTGTCATAGACCTGGTGTATATGATCACATACCTGCAAACCTTCCTTAACTTTAACAACAAGAGAATAGCATTTTCATCAAACTTTTCTTTAGTCTCAAATGTCTAGTTTTGTATTAGTCAACAACCCTAACTTGAAATAATTATAACTTTGTACTTGTAATGAATAAATATCTGAAACTGATACACAGTGTTCTTTAGTGTGTTTTATGAAATTCCTCCAGGTATCACTACTTGGAACCTCTCAGAAAAGTATTTATAGCAAAAATGGTATACCTTTCTGAATTATGGCTTATTCTAGAGAGTGACCTTGTAGAGTGTGCCCTTAGAAAGCATCATCAAAAGAATTTATCCTCCCTTGAATTTTGACCTTCTTTTCTTCACCTTCCCACTAAAATTCGACTTAGATATCCTTTGTTTACCTCAGACACCTATAGATATTCAATATGCTCAAGTGTGATATAAAATGAGAGAGCCTTTCCTCTTATTTATACTCTCCAAGTAGCTTCCTTAAAAACATCTTCTAGGTCACTTTGTCCACTTTCCTTATTTTAGGGTTAACCCACTTCTAATTTCTCCATTAAATTTATTATTTAAATAATTCATTTGTATTCACTTTGAATTATAGTACACTCATCACTTCACTTTATTATTT
>SNQJ01S0019499.1:80241-93928 GCA_010110895.2 Picea sitchensis | reverse complement strand
GACTACTTTGACCTTTTGGGGCTTCTAGATGACATATGAGGGTCCTCCAACTTCGTAAGGCCATAACTCTCAAACCGTGAGGAGTTATGTGACGTTCCACATACCACAATAAATGGAATGACATGTACTATCCATATAGAATAGTATTACCTGAAAATATATCAAAACTCATACCATTATCCATCAAACAAACTTGGGTCTGTTACCCAAACCTGGGTTCTCCAACTTCTCATGGCCATAACTCTCTAACTGTGAGGAGTTATGTGGTGTTCCACATACCACCAGAAATGGAATGAAAATAACTATCCATCTAGGATAGTTTCACTGAAAAATTCACTGACCTTTATCTCATTATTCCATAAATAAGCATGGGTTCTCTAACCATACTTCTAGGATAACTCAATCCGCAAAGCATCTTCCGTGAGGGATTTCACCATAAGGGGACCACTTTGGAGTTCATCCATTTCTACTTATTATCAACCATGAAAAGACAATAATGAGTCATATTTACATCAAACAAACTTGGGTCCATTACCCAAACCTTTGTGTTACCAGGGTTTCTCCAAGGGTTGACATCAATTACAACCAACCTTAATCAAAAATTAATTCATTGTATTCTTTTATGTTGCAATAGTTAAGTCAAACCAAGCCTAAAAATATCTAACCCAACCTCTTTCGAGCTTATGGTAGCTAATACTCATACTAGAAGTAATATCCTTTCTCAACTTAAACAATTTATATTTGTGTTCTAGATATTAAACCATGGCTTTAAACTCCACAAGAGTACAACCAACTTCAATCAAGAGAATGGTGTAAAGGAGTATTGTATTTTATTTAAAATTATAAGTTATAGAATATTTTTGAATTTTCCCAATTGTATTCCAAGTCTCACTAGTGTTCAAAAAGGAATATTTTCTTATCCCAAACTCACAGTTCAACATTTCTACATTATTAGTTTTTGTAATCTATCTTCTATATTAGTATTATGCACAAAAATTTGCATTCAAAACATTCTATGGTCTGCCATTAAGGAAACCAAGCCACAAGGTGTTGGAAAATATGTCATCAGATTATTTACCAAATCCAATAACTATTCATGAGATTGTTCTATTGATATATATCTTCATATACAAAATGATTAAAATTATCTCGACTATTTGAAGATTGAAAACATTTAAGTACAAATTGATTGATATTTCAACCATAGTCAGAACAAAGCTACTCAAATAGCCCTGTAGGAGTGGCAATATGAGTTGCATGTTGTTGGTGATTGTCTTCTTTCTTCAACTTCTCTTCAACCTCAATGGGGTTTGAGAGAATTCCTTTTGAATCATTCTGACCTTCAATCCCCTTCCATATTTTCCTTGTTTGTTTGAGGCTTTGAACCTGACTCCAAAAAAATACTTTCCCAATGCTTCAAATTTCTTACCAGAATCTTCAACCTCTTTTCCAAGTGTTCCATTTTAATCAGGATTTGTTGTTGTTGTGTACATCTATCCTCAATTAATTGATCTATAAGAGACTTAATAACCCAGAACAACTCTATTGTTCTATAGAGTTTGGTGTCCCTAGTTCTTGAGAACCCAAGGTCTTCCACCCACCCTTTGAGCTATGCTTCAATAGGTTATTTAATCATGTCATTTTTCATTTGGTTGATGAGAACTTCAATATTTTCCATTTCTTCCTTGGTTTCAAGATTAAAGTTAGAATGATAGAAAAAAATTTCCATACAAGCTTCCTATTGTGCCATGGTCATATATTTTTATGGATTGATTGGGCTAGAAGCATTGGAGTTATGCTTCCTCTTTCCCTTGGTGTCAAGATTAGTAAAATCTAAATGAAGATCAAAATACCTATTCACCATACCATGCTTCCATGAGTGGTAAATATGGTTGGAAAATATAGAATCTACGAATCCACCTTGACACCCAAAAACAATTACGGTGACCTGAGCTTGAACAAAGGAACCTGGAATAATTAATTATAGAAACATAAGCAACAAATGGCTCAGGGGAATGGAGAGATTTGTCACTTGAACCCTCTTAATGAAAATGGAAAACCCATAGGAGTGTAGGGCCCCAAACAAATAATTTGTTTCCACTAACCAATGGTTAAGTGTTGTTTCAATTAGAGCTATGTCTGAGGAGAATGCTCTGATTCCAAGATCAAAAGTCCTACCTCAATGTCCAAATCCACTAGCTAGGGGAAATCGAATGAAAAAAATTAAAGGAAGCAAGTGGATTTATTTATTTCTTACATAGGGAGGCTATTGGGAAGATCCATGTGGTTATTTCCATTGGACTAAGAAATGATCAAAAAAAAATTGACCTCCCTCTGCATGTTTCTCATATCCTCTCTCAAGGTGGCTTTGTGCATTGATTTCCCAATTGCATCCATGATGTTTCCCTTTTCATGGCTTGTTACCTCCCCATTACTCCATTGCAAATTCAGACCCTTCACACAAAATTTCTTCATTTTATTTGGAGAAAAATATTAAAACAAAAATATGCACTTTTGAGGATTAACCCCTATGGATTTTGGAAACTTTCAAAAAGCCCAAAGAGGGAAGGTTATTTTCCTTCATAGGGTTCCTTGACCATGTTCTCTTCTCAATAATATCCTGAGGAACACTAGGAATCCACCCTGAGATCCAACAAAAATTACAATGATCTGAGCTTGAATAGAGGAACTTGGAATCACTAGTTATAGAAACATAAGAAGTGAATGGCTCAGGAGAATGGGAAGATTAAATCCACCCTGAAACCCAACAACAATTACAGTGGTCTGAGATTAAATAGAGGAACTTGGAATCACAAATTATAGAAATAGAAGAAATGAATGGCTTAGAGGAATGGGAATATTTAATCCACCCTGATACCCAACAACAATTAAAGTGATCTGAGCTTGAATAGAGGAACCTGGAATCACTAATTCTAGAAACAAAATCAATGAATGGCTCAGGAGAATGGGAAGATCTGTCCCATTCCATCTCCAAACTTAGATCTATTTTGGGTTGAATCAACTAATTTCTCCAAGAGGTAGGAGAAGTAAATCTAGCACAATATTTTTCCCTTGACTTTAAGGGGAGGACAACAATTAAAAAAAAGGAAAAGTGAGAGCATATGAAGAAAAAAAAATGATTGATTTATATCAAAAGATCGTCTAAAAAAATGAACCATGAAATAGCTAACAAAGTGTTGTCACATATTCTTGTTGGGGGGAGTTTGTCCTTTGGATTTGTCCCTAGGTGACAAAATGCAAAGAATGGGGTTTAAAAACCCAATAAAGGCACTTATCCTAAGTCCGTCGGAGTGATGTGACAGTTTGGCGCATTGTGCTAGGACGCACACAAATCTGGGTGGCTAGGATCAACATGCCTCAGATTGATGGTCGTTGGCAATATCGAGGCTTCAACATGCACAGTCATTAAAAAGGTAGAGTGGGTCGGGGAAAACAACTATAGTTTTGCAAGGTGCTACGTGTCAACCAAAGAATCACATCGGGCCCAAAAGAGGGGAGGTTATAAAACACCTTTCGCAGCCCCGATATGCACATGTCCTTTTAGCACCCTATCCTAGGCCAACAAGTGGTCACCCCACAGTTGCCCTGCCAGAAGTTGTCCCCCACTCCATCTCTCTCCTATGTCCATCACAGCCCCCGCTCCCCTATAGATTTCACTCCCTCACACCTGTTCTCCACTCACCATCCCACCTATCATGTCTTCCCCTCTCATATCCCACCACCTATGCCACCTCGCTCCACATCACCTCATTTATCGCNACTATAGTTTTGCAAGGTGCTACGTGTCAACCAAAGAATCACATCGGGCCCAAAAGAGGGGAGGTTATAAAACACCTTTCGCAGCCCCGATATGCACATGTCCTTTTAGCACCCTATCCTAGGCCAACAAGTGGTCACCCCACAGTTTCCCTGCCAGAAGTTGTCCCCCACTCCATCTCTCTCCTATGTCCATCACAGCCCCCGCTCCCCTATAGATTTCACTCCCTCACACCTGTTCTCCACTCACCATCCCACCTATCATGTCTTCCCCTCTCATATCCCACCACCTATGCCACCTCGCTCCACATCACCTCATTTATCGCTTGCGTGGCCCCCACGCTATCCTCAGTCTCCTCTTCCAATTCACGTCATCCACTTGGCCCTCTCTCATTTTCCATTCCATGTTGAACACGCCAATCATTTCGTCAGCATCCACGTCCATTTTTAGGCCTCCCCACAAGCGTCCAGCTCAGACCCAAAGGACAAAATGAAGAGACCTCCAAGTTCCATAGATGCAGTGTTGACTCGAGCCTTCTCGATCCTGATGAGGTAGTTATTGAAGTTGGTTGGTGGTAGTTCAACATCGTTTCAACCATAAATAGAAGTCCCGAGAAAGGACTATTAGTAAGGCCAACAGAAGAACCTTTCTAAAACACGATTGTGTCTGACAGAGTCGCTTCTGACGGGATACTGCATACACAGTCTGACAGAAGGCATGCAAATGCAAATATTTGAATGATATTTCCATATCACACTCTTGATGGCAAGTTGTTTTGAGTATATATACTCAGTTTTTATATTTTAGTAGGATCGATGGTAGAGCTAAGCTCCCAATTGTCAAGGCCTCTGGTTATCTGGTTATAGACTTATATTTGAGACTTCTTGTTTAATGGAATCCAGCCTCGTCCTTACTCTTTTCTTCTGACTCTTAAATCCTGGGCATGGATGATCCAGTCGGGTGCTGTAATAATTGTATAATGAGGTTTGATTATATTGGTTCTTGCAACATTTTAAGTTTCTTGAAGTTTCTCAGATCTGAGAGGATCTCATACCTTAGACTTTTCCTCCAAAGGTTGTTGGAAGACTGGATGTCTAGAGCATACTTTCGTTCCTCTCTCATTTTGCTCCACCAACTCACCATTATGCAACTTACTAGCCTAAGTTAGATCCAGACCTCACCTAGCTCTGTATTTCCAACCCATTTTTCTGAGATAAAACTTTATTGTTTTGAGTTTACTCCCATTCGGTCACCCTTTATAAACAACCCGTGACATATAAAACTGATGGGTATCGGGCTTACTCTTGCTGCAATCTAGGAGTGACTTTTGGTTCTAACATTTCTGGTGTCACTGTCGGGGACGAAATTGATGATTTTCCCTGGGTAGAATGAAAATCTTATTGATTCTGAGGATGCATCAGAACTTAGTACATCGAAGATTTCTACTGTGCACCTGGCGACTCCACTGTTGTCTCTCCGTTGAGGTGAATCCATTGGCGACTCCACTGTTTCAGTTGTGGCTTCCATAGGTAGACACACGAGGTCTACTCCACAGCTGCCTTTAGCAACACCTAAAGTTGACCCAGAGAAAATTATCATAAATGGAAAGGCCCCTCGAGAAGGAGCTTTTGCTGTTGAACCAGGTATTTCTGATGATTTTCATGGTCCTTATTTAGAAACTCCATTTTTTTCTTCTCATTCCCTTGTCATATCTTCTGTTGGAGTTTCCCGAATTTTAAATTTTGGGAGTGTTCCTATTGAGTTTCCCCCCCTTGGTTTGGGATTAGAGGGAGAAATCCTTTTCACTCCTCTCTCCCCTAAATTTGTACCATGTCTTAGACCCAGTGCCTCAGAATATTTCCCTACTCTGGGCTTTACCACCCCTCCTCCTATTACTGTTGTTACTACGTGAAGAGAAGCTTCTTCTCCCTTAATCCCTGTAGCCTTTTATCTAAATCCTTTTTTGTTCCCCTTTCCTCCCGGAAGCTCAGTTCTAGTCTCCCTGGTTCAAAATCCTTCCCCTCCTATTTCTCCTCCACCTAGTATCCCTATGGAAAGAGAAAATCCATCTATGACTAGAATGGAGGCTATCATAGTTGTTAGGTATGCCCCCCTTGTTTTTCCTCATCCTCTGAATGCCCTCCCAGCGGATGGCTACCTTAAGAAGTTACCCAAGTTCACATGCGAAGGAGATATAACCATACAAGAACACCTTGAAGCCTTCTACAGTTTTACAGATCATCATGTCATGATGCATGCAGACGTATGGATGAGAATTTTTGTTCATAGCCTTGAAGGCAAGGCTAGGAAATGGTTTATGGCCTTGCATCCTGTATCTATTAATTGGATTGAGGTTTTGGATAATGTCTTCTTGAGACAATGGGGGGATAAAAAGGATTTCATGTATTATATCACAGAGTTTGGGTCCCTAAAGAGAAAAGAGAGAGAATATGTCTCTGATTTCTCCAAAAGGTTCAACAAGATGTACAATAAGATCCTTGTTGAGATAAATCCCACAAAGGCTTCAACCAAAATTACTTATGCCAATGATTTTGACCCCGATTTATGCCTCCTTTTCAGGGAAAGAAGAGCCACTTCCCTAGCTCACATGCAGGATGCAACTATGGAAGTAGAGTCTAATATATTGGTTGTTGACCGACTTAGGAATAAGACTGATAGAGACATACCGAGGAAGAGACATGAAGCCTCCACATCTGGTTCCTCTGTCCTCCCCCCTCAAGTGGATGAAGTAACCAAGATACTAAAATCACTTTTGGCTAGGATGTAAAGGTTGGAGCTAGAAGGGAAGCCGGTGTACAGAAATCCCCAAAATGTTGACAATAGAGGCAATTTCAGGAGGCCAAATAACAATGTGCCTCAGATTATTCCAAGGGAACATAGGAACAGAGATAGGGATGATCAGAGGATTCCAACCCCTCTCCAAAATAACCCGGTTGATGAGGAGGAGAGGGAAGAAGAAGAGCTTGACCCCGAAATTCATTGCATTGGAGACACCTCCCCTTTTCCCCATTTAACTAAATCTGCCTATGAGGAGTCCCTCATGAACAATCAAATAAATGAGATGAGTAAGGGGGAGAAATCCAGTAGCAGTCCCAATAAATACAATCTCGGGTCAAAGAAGAAAGAAGGGCAAGCTAACATCCTTGATCAGCCTCTCATAGTAGAAAGGCCTACTAAGCCTGCAGAAATCACTTCCAAGGAAATGAAAACTCGGAATCTCTCGTTGATAGCCAAAGATCCTGTCCCAGAGGTGAGGGAAATTCCTAAGCCCCCCTCTTCCTTCAAATTTGAGCGTGAAATTCAAAAAATCAGAATTCTTGTCCCCCTTTCAGAGCTAGTTAAACATGAAGATTTCAATAGGTCCCTCTCTAAGCTACTTCAGTCTAAACCATCCCGCCATTCCACAAACTCAGTAAATATTCAAGATGAAAAGTCAGCAGTCATCCTAGGTCCTATGGTAGAAGACAGAGATGATTCATCCACTCCCTTCTACACATCCCTAAACATACATGATAAGGTGCTACATAAATTTCTGATGGATTCTGGGGCATCTCATAATCTCATGCCCAAAACCGTCATGGAAGAATTGGGACTAGAAGTCACAAAGGCTTACCATGATTTGTATTCCTTTGACTCTAATAGGGTGTAGTGTCTTGGGGTTATCAAATACTTGGTTGTAACCTTGTTTCAGTTGCCCATGAAAAGTGTGGTCATGGACGTTGTGGTAGTTGATGTTCCCCCCATGTTCGGAATGCTATTGTCAATATCATGGGTAAAGAGACTTGGGGGAACCTTGCAAATGGACCTCACATATGCTACTATTTCGGTGTTTAGAGGTAAGCAGAGGAGACTGTACAAAGAAGATCAGTTGGCCTACATCATCAGTGATGAAGCCATTCCTACCAATCATCCCATATTTTCCCTTGATATTGATTTGGGTTCCATCTTGTTGCAACTCACCAACACCCCTAGGGATCCTCTTCAAATCAGAAAGCATCATGTTTCCTTTCAGGAATTACCTCCCCCAACTACTGCTATGTGGAAAATGTTCTTTGACAGAGCTTCTTCTAGAGAAGTTGTTGGTGCTGGAGTATTCCTTGTTTCCCCTACTTAGGAAACTATATCTTTTTCCTACAAATTAGAATTTGAAGCTACCAATAATGTGGCAGAGTACGAAGCTCTTGTTTTGGGCTTAAGGGCTACCAAGAACATGGAGATTAAAGAGATAGTTGTGTTTGGAGATGTTGATATGATTATCTAGCAGATCAGAAATATTTATCAGGCCAAACACCCTTGACTTAGGAGCTACAGAAATGAAGCTTGGGACATCATCGATGGTTTTTTCCTAGCTTTCAATATGTCATTTATTCCAAGAGGAGAAAACATTGTGGTTGATTCTATGGCTATTTCAGCAAGCAATTTTAGAGTCCCCCTACCACCCAAACTCAGGTATGATATAGAAGTGAAGTACAAGCCCTCCATACCTGACAATGTCAAGAATTGGAAGGTTTTTTAGGATGATCTTGAAATAAAAAGATTCCTAGAGACTGTTGAGGAGTTTTCAACATCGCACATTGATCAAGACCCTGATTCTGAAGCTAATCCTTATGTGGGTGACCTTCTGAACAAGATTGTTGATCATCATATTTTTCAGCGACCCAACAACCACATTCCAAAGAGACTGGTTCCTTTAGAAAGGATTTTTGATAGAAATGATGTGGCGGTAAAAGGCAAAATTTCAAATGATGATGCTAATGAAACTGAGTGTAACATTGGCACAGAGGAGGAGCCAAAGTTTGTTAGATTGTCAAGCAGCTTAACAAGAGAGAAGAGGGTCGAGTATGCTAAGTTATTAAGGGAATTTGCTGATGTATTTGCATGGACCTATGAAGACCTCAAAACATATGACGCAACTGTCATCGAGCATAAGATCCCACTGAAAGAGGAGGGTAAGCCATTTAAGCAGAAATTAAGACAAATAAATCCTATGCTATTGCCTATCATGGAGAGAGAGGTGAAGAAGCTTTTGGATGCCCAAATCATTGTCCCTTTAAGATATTCCGAATGGGTGGCCAACTTGGTCCCGATTAGGAAAAAGAGTGGAGAAAGCAGACTGTATGTTGATTTCAGGAATCTGAACATGAGTTCAAAGAAGAATAACTACCCTTTTCCAAAAATGGAACACATATTACAAAGGGTAACTGGTGCATCAAGGATATCCATGATTGATGGCTTTTCGGGCTACAATCAGATATCATTTCTTCCTGAGGATAGAGAAAAAATAGCCTTCACCACTCCTTGGGGCACATTCATGTATGCCAAAATGCCTTTTGGATTGATGAATGCAGGGGCAACATTTCAGCGAGCCATGGACATCACCTTCATTGGGGAAAAGGATCAGTTTGTGGTGATCTATCTAGATGACATAACGGTCTTTTCTAGATCTGATAAAGAGCATTGTTGTCATCTAAGGAAATTTTTCCTGAAATGCCGAAGGTTTGGTCTTTCCCTTAATCCTAAGAAATCACTATTTTCCATGAAGGAGGGAAATTTGTTGGGGCATATAGTATCTTCCAAGGGAGTGAGAATTGATCCTAGCAAGGTGGAGGCAATTAAAAACCTGCCACTTCCCAAGTCCATGAAAGAATTCCAATCTTTTCTGGGAAAGATTAATTTTCTAAGGAGGTTTGTTTCAAATTTTGTTCAATTGGTAAAACATATCACAACCATGCTCAGGAAGGGGAATGAATTAAAATGGACTGATGAGCCCAGGAAATCCTTCATCCAGATTAAGAAAGCATTGATCGAAGCACCTGTGTTGATCATCCCTAATTATTCTAAGGATTTTTTGATCTTTTCTTTTTCTTCTATTGATACAGTGGAAGCGGTTTTGTTGCAAAAGAACGTCAAAGGGATAGAACAGCCTATTTAATTTTTTAGCAAAGCACTGAGAGATGTAGAGATCAGATATGACATCATGGAGAAACATACCCATGCCTTAGTGAAATCTCTCAAAGCTTTCAAGTTCTACGTTATGCATTCAAAAATCATTGCATATGTCCCTTCAGCCTCTGTGAAGGACATTCTTATTTAGCCAGATATAGATGGTAAAAGGAGTAAATGGATTTCCCAAATCCTTGAGTTTGATCTGGGTATAAAACCTACCAAGCTAGTTAAAGGACAAGGTTTAGCCAAGTTGTTGGCTGAATCTAATTGTAAAGATTTGGAGGTTAACTTCATCGATGTTTTCTTAGAAAATCAACAGGAAAAGCTATCTAACAAAAGCTCTCAGGATTTCTTACCTCTAGCAGAATGAACCTGTTATAGAGACATTGTATATTTTCTGCAAAAATTAAAGCCTCCTGATGGAATGGGAAAGAGCAAGGCAAGAGATTTAAAGCTCAAAGTGATTAGATATTGCCTTGTTGACCAAGTCTTGTATTGGAAAGACCCTCTAGGAGTACTTCTGAGATGTCTAGACCCAAAGGAGGCCCAAAGGATTATGTTTGAATTTCACAACAGCCTGTGTCGAGGACACCATTTCTGGAAGACCACAGCCTACAAAATTCTTAGGGATGGGTATTACTGGCCCACTTTATTCGTTGATGTATACAGAAAGATCAAAGCCTTCATCAAATGTAAAATATTCTCAGGAAAGAAGTAGCTCAAATCTCTGCCACTAAAACCTATAGTAGCTTCAGGACCCTTTCAACAATGGGGGTTGGACTTCATTGGTGATCAGAATCTGGACCAGGGGTCTAAAATTTGCTCAATTTTCAAAGTGCTCGGAATGTGACGAAAATGGTACCATTGCGTCCGTCTCGTTTTCCTGATTCTGGCGGTATATTTACTTTCGCAAACGGAGTCCGTATGGAGAAGTTATCACGATCTGTTCGCCGAGCCAAACAGGGAAAAAAAAATGATGCTGACTGGGCAGGCCGTACAGCTAACGTGGTAGAGGCCGTACAGCTGACGTAGGCGTCCGTACATACTGACATGGCACACGTGGCAGGTGACATGGCAATCTGTGATTGGCTACAGCTGGACGAATGATGTTGTGACACGTGGCTTATAATTGGGCGAATATTAGAGCGCCACGTGGCCCAATGAGGGGCTGCCACGTGGCACCCATCTGTTGGTTGTTGGTGTTTGGTTCGTTTTGTAAAATTTCATGGAGGCCGCGGGGTTCGACCCCCGGACCTCCCCACCGTTGAGCGCTTTAACATATGCCAACCTACCAACGCGCCACGCGTTGGCAAAATATTTATTTGAATTCAAATAAATAACATATGTTAAAGCGCGTCGTGGGGTCGGGCCAGGGCTTAGCCCCGGCCCGAGGTTTTATCATACCACATATGACCATTCACCATTTGTTGTGCACGCGCGGGATATGTATTATGTTTTAAAAATTGGTTATGTGCCATTACATATAACATTGATACATAATATGGCGCGCGGAGTGTGGGTTCAACCCACGGTTCTATGCAATGTTATACATACGACCATGCCCCGATTTCAAATGGCGTGGGGAGATTTTATATATGGTTTCCTATATGTAAACACACAGTTATATTTACATGCATGTGACCAACACAAATATAATTGCGCGCGGGTTTTGATTTGTGACATTAACCTTTGGTTTAAAATGGCGCGCGGGAGTTTGTGGTACACGGAGTAGCCCGTGGTTCTGTCGTTCAAACACATATGACCACATTTTATATGATACACTATGTGTAAATGTGAGCGCAGATTTGAACGGGTTTTTGTTTTAGTTGTGTGTTTAAACGTTCATGCCAATACACACACGCCACTTGTCACATATTCATTGAACAATTAAAACAGTTAGCCCTTTATGCGCTGGAACGTGGCCACATGGCCCCCCATGCGCCCAACACCTCCGAGCTTGGGGGCTTTGATCCCGTTAACCGTTCGACAAATTGGCGCATTTTGCGGGACGCGCGTTGGTGCTGGGTTTTGTGAGCGAAAACGCTCAGAGGCTAGGTTCAGTTTTCCACAGATGCAGAATGGCGAACAGGTAACAGCAGGCTTGAAGGAGAAAAATGGCAGAATGCATAACTTCTTCAATTTTTGGCCAAATGAGGAGCTGTAAAAGCCCAGTTAAGGGTTTTTGGACGTTCTGAGTCCATTGGTGAGGTTTTCACAGGTATTTGAAGACTCCTTATGCAGGTTTTTAACCATTGAATCTTGAGGAAGCTCCAGGGAGTCTTAAAGCCCTCATTGTTTGAGGCATTGCTCTGATGAGCACATATCCATTTTCTGAGACTGAATAGTCATTCCTGACTGTTTATTATGCTTTGAACACATTGGGATAGGTTTCAGATCCATTGGAGGACTTCTACAGGTATTTTTTCTCCATTGAAGATCAGGGAAGCTTGGAGGTCACATGTAGAAGAGGTCATTGTTGGATGAGCCATTGTCCATTTGCAGAGTTTTAACAGTCATTTTTGGGGTTTTTATGTATTCTGAATCCAATGGTACAGTTTGTAAATCCATTGGAGTTGAGAATCATCTTGTAAAGAGCATTTGACAAACCAATCCCAAAGAGCCAAGTCCATTGAAGGAGGCTCAAGGAGATGTAGCCCAGAGAGGGGTGAACTCCTTTATCATCTTGCTATTGTTGTGAGTTTGCTGTGTTAGTTGCTGCACTTTTTATTGCTGTGTATTTGTTTATAACACATATTTAAGCATTTAAAAGAACCTTTCCTCTCACATGAACATTGACAAGAAGAAGCAAGAACTAAACACATAAACCAGTTTGCACATTTTAACACATGAAGCAAGGTCCTGTTAAAGATTTATTTTATGAGGTAGAGGGTGCTTGCATAGCATAACAAGTCAGCCTTCTATTTTCAGATCAATTGGGGAGATTCATACTCCTTCAAGTGGTCAGCACAAGTGGATCCTAGCTGCCACAGACTATTTCACCAAGTGGATAGAAGCTATCCCCACGAGGAGCGCTTCTCACAAGGTAATCATTAGCTTCCTAGAGGAAATCATAGTGAGGCTTGGTTGTCCTAGCAGGATTATCACTGATAATGTTGCATCCTTCAAGTCTGAGCCATTGATTAAGTTCTGTGAGCAGTTTGGGATTTCATTAATTCACTCCACTCCTTATTATCCCCAAGGCAATGGACTGGAATAGTATTCTAACAAGAGTCTGATCAAGGTCATTAAAATATTGTTAGAAGACAATAAGAAGGCCTGGGATTCGAAGCTCAAATTCTCCCTATGGGTTGATCAAGTGACAACAAAGAGGTCCCTAGGAATCTCCCCTTTCAAACTCATTTATGGAACAAAAGTTGTTTTCCCCTCCCAGTTGTCTCTACCCGTATCAAAGTTGTTTCAAGATTATCAAGGAGAGCCTAATCATATGATCATAAGGATTCATCAAATGATGGAAGTGCAGCAAACTAGAGAGAAGGTGATGGACAGAGCTCATACTCATCAGCAAAGGATCAAGAAAGCCTTTGACAGAAAGGAGAGAAAATAAAATTTCCAACTGGGAGATCTAGTGTTTAAATGGGATGCACCCTTGTAGGACAGAGGAAAGCAGAGCAATTTCAAAGCCCTGTGGATCGGACCTTTCACAATCTCTGAAGTATTTTCAAATAATACTTACAGGTTGCAGGAATTGAAGGGCGACGAATTTTTTAACGGCCCTGTGAATGGGCATTTCCTGAAGAAAAAAAAATATTTGAGCCACGAGTGGCTTCCTTGTGTTTGTAAATATTGTTTTTCCGTTATATTTTTGGCTTTAATAAATGAATCCATAGCCCATAAAAAGGTAACTAGAATTGCAGAAAGAGATCTTAGAGCCTCGCGGGGAGGACTCTATCCCCATGGAGCCTAATGCTATCACATATTCTT
>SNQJ01S0019499.1:39277-52662 GCA_010110895.2 Picea sitchensis | reverse complement strand
GCTAAATCATTTAGAGAGATCCCTCTCTGAAGCTGGAAGGGCTAGATCCCAGCTTTAAAAGAGGTTGGATAAAGTTACCTTTGTGGATTCCTTCTTTGTCAACCTCTTGGAAATTTACAGAGTGCTAACACACAAGATATATTTCATGCTGAATGAATGTTAAGTCAGAATGAATGTTAAGTCACAATGAATGTTAGAATGGTCTCCATTCACTTCATGACCACAGAAGCCTAGTTCCTATAGTCCCCATAGGTACCTCAAGTGAGACTTCACCTACTTGTGGGTGATGCCGAAAGGGCCAGTATCTTGAGGGTTTTGTTGGTGATTTAATGTTGAACCCTGGGTCTTCCCACTATGCACCAACAAATGGTTTTGTTTTCAAGACTGGGATTTGTGACTGAGGGGAATGTGGAGACCTACTAAGGAGGATATTGGACAATGGTTGGATACAAAGGAGATCGAGTTTGTTGTAAATCAAAACAAGAATCCACAGATCAGTGCAGAGAAATGGCTACAAAGGTATGTGTTTACATATTTGCATGAAATTTTATTTGCTGATTTTTTGAATATTTTAACAGAGTGGATCCATATATTAGTTGAATAGATCATAATATTTTGTACTCTTGTTATGAGAAATTGGACTCATGAGTTAATTTAGAAGGTCAATATTATAAGCAAACAGATATCAGGCATAGTAGATTACTAGATGGAAAGTGTGATGGGAGGTTACATTACTGAATTTTCCATAGATTGTACTCAGTCGTATTGTGTTGTCTTGGACATAATCCTGAAGAATTGGTACTTGGAACTGGAAATGTGTAGAGAAACTATAGATTGGGAAGAATTAACTCAGAATTTCAAGGTAACGTTTAGTGATCCAGACTTATGAGAAGAACAAAATGAAACCATAGATTTATAATATTAATAAAGATACATAGTGAACAATAACAGAGATACAGTAAAACTTGAATTCTATTAAATAAGAAATATGTTGAAAACTGTAAAATGCAGACTGAAAACAAGTTTGCTCGAATGGTGGCAGGTTATCTCTGAGAAGAGATGTGATAGCTATGCTCATTCGCAAGAACATGAGTACAATGAGGATATGAAGGAATTTTTACAATAAACATGAATGCCAAAACCATATATATATCCAAAAATATAACCCTAGGAGATGAAGCGCCAAAAGTCATGTGGGACTTGTTGGGGTAAGTTAGTACATCAACTTCTTGGGATCATAACGTTTTCATATGATATCTATTTAGGGTGCATGATAGCTCGTTGGAAAGGTATTGAAAATTATATTCATTCAGGGGGGGGAATAAGAGCCTTTATATATATTTGAGGTGCCTGATAATGAAAATGCATTATTTGGGCCCTCAAAATGGCCACAAAAGTTTAGGAACCAAAAAATTGCTAAAAATAATGAGTTGCCAAAAAATAGTTTTGAGCCAATTGGACAAGGTCGGTGGCCATAGAGATCCTCCTAGATCAATCCCCCCCAATAGGAATAAATGGTCTCTATTGCATTCAATTCCCCCATCATATGACAAAATGTCTACTAAATTTGGCCCCAGGTGAGCCACTTGCCTTGGTGTAGGAGCTTTCGTGCTTTGACAACATGATAAAGCTGGATCCTCTATTGGAGAGCACCCTTTACCTGTGTGTCCACGATATGATCAGTGGATTCCTATTCAATATAGTAAGGGTTGAGATATGTTGGTGTCAACTGTTCTTCTATCTTCGAGGTGTCCAATAATGGTGGAAAATAAGGCTGAAGGAGATCCACATTGAACACTGGGTGCAAGCCAAGGAAGTGGGGGAAGGTTGAGATCAAAATAAGTGTTACCCATAGCCTTGGTGATGGTGTAGGTTCCATAATGGAGTGTATGAAGCTTCCGATGAGGACCTATAAGGAATTCTTTCTGCAAGTGCAACCAAACTTTGTCTCCCATCTAAAACTGGTGTGGCACCCGGTGTTGATCATGGCACTACTTGTACTTGGCATTGGACTTCTATAAAATATCTCAAACTTGTTGGAGGATGTGCTGGATCCACTCAATGAATCAAGTGGATTTTTCAGCTCTAGTTGGATCATGCAACGAGTCTTCCTAGGTGGCCGCAAGGGGTAGTGAAACATCCATGGGATCCAATGGTTGAAATCCCAACCCCACCTGAAAGGGGATGTGGTCAGTTGAGATATGTATGGCTTTATTGTATTTGTGATGAACATAGGGTAGACTCTCATCCTAGGTGTAGGGATTTTTGAAATTGTACATGCACAAGATGTGCATGATCATCTAGTTAACAACCTCAATTTGGCCATCCATCTAGGGGTGGAAGAAAGTGGAATTGGTGAGCTTGGTGTCCAGCAGTGACGAGAGGCTTGACCAGAATGTGTCGAGGAACTGGTTGTCCCAATATAAGATAATGGTTTTTGGAATCCCAAATTGTACCCACACTCATTCAAAGAAGAGCTTGGCAGGGGCCTCCGCTGTGATGCTCTTCTTACAAGCGTACATAATATCCATCTTGGAAAAGAAATCAAAAAACACAAAAACATAGTCATTCCCATGCTTGGTGGAAAAAAGGCCCGACATGTAATCCATTCAAATGGATTCCCAAGGCCTGTCAGGAGTAGGAAGAGGAGTGTATAGGCATTGTTTCTTAGTGGCCATTTTGGCAATAACACAGGCAATGCAGGACCAGATATACTTGTTGACATCCTATCAAAGTTTCGACCAGTAGAAATGTCGTTGGGACACTTCCACTTTATTTTCCACGCTGAATTGTCATGCTACCCGACTGTAGTGGAATTCCAAAATCATCTTCACCCACTCACTTGATGGAATGTAGAGATGGCCCAGATGGCACAACAACTCATTATGAATATGGAAATTAGTGACAGTTGTGTTTGCACCCAACATATCGTAGGTGTTGAAGAAGTTAGGATCTGTCTCATAGAGGTGGGGCCATTCAGAGGTCTCATCACCACAAGAATCGAGGACTGTGGTGAGTGTCATGACTAGGGGTTAGATGAGGCAATCTATGAATCGGTTGGTACTTCATTTTTTATACTTTATTTTGAGGTGGAAATTATGAAAATAGGTGGACCACTTCTCATGGCGGTCATTATGCAATTTTCCTTGTGTCTGCATGAAATGAAATGACTTATGATTAGTGTGGATGAATATCTCCTTCCAGAGAATGTAATGCCTCCGTTGCTTGTAGGATTGCACATTGGAGTACATTTATTTGTCATAAGTAAGGTACTTACAGAAGAAATATAATAGTGTCTCACTATGGTAGGCCACGAGGTGGCCATGCTAAGTGATTACTGTGCCCACAACATAGTATGTAGCATCTGTCTCGATCTGAATGGGATGTTGCAGGTTAGGTAATGAAAGAACTGGGTTGGAGCACAAGCTCTGCTTCAAATCATCAAACACTTTTTGTTGGTACATGACCCACACAACGGTTTCCTGACCACCACCCTTGTTTTTTTTTCTGAGGGCCCATGCAATATGGGAGAATCCCAACACGAACCTGCAATAGAAATTGGTAAGGCTTAAGAAGCTCTGAAGTTCAGTGAGTGTGGTTAGGCCTGGATAGTTAGAAATTACTTGGATCTTGGTTGGATCAACATGCACACCATGCACACCAACAATGTATCCTAGGTATTGGAACCTGTCCATGCCGAAGGAGCATTTTTCCAAGTTGGCATATAGTTTGTGTTGTCGTAGAGTGTGCAAACCCAGCTGAATATGTTGCAAGTGTTCTGCCTAAGTCTTGTTGTAGATGAGGATGTCATCCAGACACACCACCAAAAAATAATTAGTGAAAGGATTCAAGATATCATCCATCATCCTCATGAAATTAATTGGGGAATTTGTCAAACCAAAGGGCATGACCAACCATTCAAAAAGACTTTATTTTGACTTCAAGGAAGTTTTCCATACATCTCTCTATTCTATTGGGACCTGATGGTAGATAGAATTCAAATCAATGTTACTGAAGTATTTGAACCCCTTGAGTTGATCAAGGAGATTTCTTATTTGGGGAATCCTATACTGGTTCCTATTTGTGATTTTATTTAGGGCACGGTAATCAATGCAGAGTCGCCAGGTCCCATATTTCTTCTGCACCAACACGATTGGGATTTCACAAGATGATGAGATGGGTTGGATGTGCCCCTTGCGGAGAATTTATTTTATTTGATGCCTGATCTCCTCATTTTATAATAGAGAGCAACAATAGACTGACCCATTCGGTAGCGGTGCATCGGGGGACAGATTGATGGGATGCTTGACCTAACAATGCAGAGGTACCCCAGTAGGTGATGATAATATTTCTTTGTATTCTTCGAAAACCTTATCCACTTGTTTTTTTTGTGTGGAGAGGTCATCTGCTAAGGCCATGGATGTGGCTACAACCTTTCTCTCACTCCGAGAGTGAATCACGAATAAGACAAACTTCTCGGTTTGAGAAATGACCTTCCTGCATTGCTTGGCAGAGATCAAGGAAATAACACTAGGTGGGACTACCTCGGGAATCCTGTACAATTTTGTGTTCAAATTAATCATAACACTACGAGGGCTTGACTCATATAAAACATAACATTTCCATAAATAAGGTTGGCCCAAAAGAACCTCACAAACTTCAACGGGAGCAACATCACACAATACCTCATCTTTGAATGGCTTAATGTCGTATGATAGGCGTCACTATTGGCTAATGTGAAGATCGCTTCCTTGACGAATCCATCCGATGGTGTAGGGCTTCGGGTGCGACATTGTCAGCATGGATAGCCGGTTTATGACCTATGCTGAGATGAGGTTCTTATGTCTATCGCTGTCAATGATGAAGTGCATCAGAGTTCCTTTTACACACATTTGTGAATGAAAGAGGCCCTCACCTTCCTCTGGCTCATCAGGTTCACCATGATGGATCTTGGTGGTAGGAACGGTGGAATTGGATTCTACATCAATGATCCATGTCCCCTTTTCTGGTTCTAACTTAGAGTCAAAACCTGCATCTAATTCAAATTCTTTTACCTTAGCCACCAATGACTGCTATGAGAGGCAATCAACAATGTTATGCCAGGGCTCTTATGGAAGTCACAATACTTCTTGGTATATTTATTCATCTTCCCATTGTCCTTCTTTGCTTATGGTTTGGAATGGTTTTCTTGAGGTTTCCCATCTTTTCTCTATCCCTTGTTCTGCGAGTTTGGGCTTCCCTTGCCATGTTTCTACTGTTAGGGGTTCCCAGACCCAAACTGCCACATCTTTTGTTTCATCTTCTGCTCGATTTTGATGACATCGATAGGTCGCGCCCAAGGATGAGATGTCCAAAAACTCCATTTTTGTTTGGATGTATGTATGTAGACCACCATGGTACTTGAGCACCATATGTCGCTCAAAATATTTGATACCCATATTGGTGCGTGAAGTATGGAATACATTAGTGAACTCTAACATTGTTTGGTCTCTTTCTTGCCACAGTGTGGACCATCTTGTATAAAATTTGTCATAACTTCCAACAGGGTAGTATTGTTCCTTAATAACATCCCTGAAGGAACCCTAAGTGGGTGCAACTGTAAATAATGTGGATCCCTCTATTTCATTTTTCTCATAGAAAGTATCCCACCAATCGTTGATATGGGGGAGGGCCTTTAGGAGCGCAAATGTAATATTTTCTCTATTAGAAAAGTTGTGGACAAAAAAGTACCCTTCTAGAAGTTTTAACCATTTATCTATGACTTCTGCATCTATTTGAACTTCAAATATAGGAATATAAAAATTGATCTTTACCTTAAATGGGGCGCCAACTCCACTTGACGTGTATGAGTCACTTGTTGGAAACCGTTGAAGGATTTTTGCAAATATGTCCATCATCTCGTTCCTCTCTCACTCAAGGGCTTCCTTGAGATTTTTTTTGAAAGGCTCTCATGTCCCATCATCTTTCTTTTCTCCCAACATGGAAAGTTTGTTGGGCATGCGAGAGCAATTTTCCTAAAGAGAAACAAACTCAAGACCCAACTCTCTATACCCTGACCCCATTAGGGATATGCATTAAAAAAACAACAAGGAGCCTATCACTATGATACTAATGATCCATATTTATGAGCATAACGAAATGAAACCAAAGATTTATAATATTAATACAGAGACATAGTGAAAAATAATAGAGATACAATAAATCTTGACTTCTATTAAATAAGAAATATGTTGAAAATTGTATAATGCAGGCTGAAGACAAGCTTGCTAAAATGGTGGAAACTTATCTATGAGAAAAGATGTGACGACTACACTCATTCACAAGAAGATGAGTATAATGAGGCTCTCAAGGAATTTTTACAATAAACATGAATTCCAAAACCATATACATCCAAAAACCTAACCCTAGGAGATGAAGCACCAAAAGTCATGTGGACCCCGTTGGAGTAAGTTAGTACATCAACTTGTCGTGGTCATAACTTTTGCATACGATCTCCATTTAGGGTGCACAATAGTGTTATAACTCTATAAATTTGTTCGAATGATAAAAAAAAATGACAGAGGTAACCTACAAACCACTTTAGATCTGCGTACTAGCCTGCTCAGCTAAGAGAGGGCTCTCTCCTATCACTTCATCTTTAAAAAATGAGTTTTCTTTAACAAATCAATGGCTAGGTTTTGTTGTTTTGAAGTGTGTTTTATAATTTTGTTGGCAATGAAGGGGAGGGAAACATAGGGATATGGAGTCAAAATTTCTAAAAACGAACGGAAGCAATGACTGGTCGGTTGAACTCTCCAGAGGATAAAGGCTAAATGAGGTAATGAATCTGAGTTATAGATTATAATTTGCAAAGTGTAAGAAGAAAGGAAAAACACATAACTGCATCAGAGCATTAAATAAAATGAATTCTGACTTATTTAGGAAGAACTCAACACAATTTAAATTGCTTCAGCCAAGAGCATCACAAGATGAATTTTGGGCCTTTAACTATCCAATTTAAACATAAGACAATGAAAATGAAATCAAGATCACATGAAATACACACAAAGAAAGAAGACAAAACTTAGACCACCACCATTAGAATCTTTTCATGGATATTTCAAGACACCTGCATGTGCATTCTATTTCTCTTTAGAAAACTACATTCAAGTTCCAGATAGCTAAAATCGCGACCTTGCACTTCTGCCAACCCTTAATACATTTGGAACTCCTAATATTTATACAAGCTGAGTTTCCTTTGGTTTGAAACTGATTACAGTGATTACAAAGAAACATTTCAGTTTTGAAACCGATTACAATGATTAAAATGAAACGTTTTGGTTCTGAAATCGATTACAATGATCAACAAGAAACGTTTCTTGATACATATTCTGGCTTCTTTGGATTTTTAGTCCCTCTCTTTGCTCTTTGACTCTGTCTCGACTCTTCGTGTGATTCATTTTCTTTCATTGACATTTGGACATCATTTACCAGGCCTTGGAAAACTGCATTTGGTGTTACCCAGTCAGACTATCTCCTTCCATTTCAGGTCAGGAAATGCTCTGTCTCGGATATAATTCTTTACCTAGAAACGAGCGGAACTGGCGAGCTGAGTTAGTGTACTGTTGAGTTTTCTATTTTTGGGGGGCGCGAGAAAGTGTTTTGAGGCAACCTGCTTTTTGTCCTGAAATGAACCTGGAGATGCCACGTACCCCCAAGAGAAAACCACGATTTAAATTTTGGGACCGCTCTCCAAAATTAACCCCTGTGCAGCTTTGCCCCCTGAAATTGTTCTCAACTGTTGTTCTTGAGAGCTCACGATCCACAACGTTTCAGACCCGATCAACTTAGAGCTCCTACTAGATTTATCCCTTTCCCATCATATTTATCCGCTTTCCTAGTTTATCATGCTTCCAAACCGGTTTAGCGTTCCGCTAGATTTTGAAATCTTGATTTCACACAATAAAAATCCAATGGTGACCTACATGGGCTCCAATTGGGAATTCTATCCTCCCAACGAGGTAGAAAAGAAATCGTAGAACCTGTGCCTGATCCATTAGGATTCTCCCAAAACATGTGTGTACCCTACTCTAACCTGTCACCAGTATCTACTGAAATCCCAAGTCTGTACATTTCCCTCAATTGAAAACTGAATGCTAAATACACCACTACAATCTGAATGTACACACTGTTGAAAACCGAAACGGAAAATACAAATTGAAAATTGATGAAATAAATGCTTGCCATGTTGAGATTATTCAAACTACTACCTACACTGATCTAATCTCTGAGCTATTTGATTAGGTGAAATAAAAAATCCAGTGCAACCATGTAAGTGTTTTTTCCACGGGTTGAATTCCCCGCGTATCTTTGATCAGTATTGAAAGGGAAAACCCTCTCAATGGAAACTCATCAAATTCAATATTGACCAAATTTAAAAACTTAGGTCCATTTTTTGTTTCCAAACATGTTGCAAAAGGATCTTGAAAGGAAAGAAAACTGATTTTAGGAGATTGCACAAGACTGTCATCTTGTATCCACCCTCTGACTACATTTCTGCTTCCATAAATCTCAAACTGATGGCTATCATGAAAGGGCTAAAGATATGTATTAAATTGTTGCAATGAAACCCCTAATGGAAAGAAGGACATGGCTAATTTGGACAACAACTCATCATCATCTACATTTTCAGATTCATATTCGACCAATGGATGCAATTTTGAACTGATAAAACCTTCTATATAACAACTAATAGGGTCATCAAACACATGAGAAGATTGCTGCAATTTCTTGTCAATTTGTTCCAGTGAATCAGTGTGATTTGACATCAACACACATTCCATTTCTTCAGTGATGATCTTAAAATTTTCTTTCAACAATTTAAACAAATAAAAGCATAAAGGTAAATAATTTCCTTCAGTTGATTCAATACTTTCTTCATATTATTCTTTGTAACTGTGAGAGGTAGGTTGATTGTTCTCATTACACTACTGAAAAGGAACATTTTCTGATAGAGAACATGCAACTGGTTGTTCTAGAAAGTCAACATCATAATCACCATCATATTCATCATATATAGGCAAATCAACAACATCTGCAATGTCATCTAACAAGGAAAAACTTGGAACATCAACCTTTTCTTCAACAAGTTGATTTGCAAATTCATTTTCTTGACTTTCTACAAATGAATACATAAAACAATAAGCCTCATGCTTATGATGGGATGGATCGGAAGATAAATTAACACCTTCTTTTTCAATAAGTGGAATATAATCCTTTGCAAAACCATTAGCATTTAAAACTTCAAGAGGACATATGATGTTATTAACTCTCTGCTAAAGATTCAAATCAACTGTTTTTTGTTCATATTTACTGTTATGTTCTTTAGCATCCAAATCCTCATTTCAAATATGTTTACATGCTTGAATATTGTGTTGAATCTCCTTAGCATAATTAAACATTTGTTGTAAGGACTTATATCTTCTTTCCATCAGAAGGAAAGACAAATCTAGATGAAAGGTTGTTGCATAATGGAGCACGGCAACAACTTCAATGGGAAATTTCTTTGGGAAACTTGTAATAAATAATGTAAAACCTTCTACCGAATGTAGAAATAGTTTCATTTCTTTGCCTTTTCAAGGCATAGAACTCTGTAAGATGTAGATCCAAAGCTTTTCTCTTGCCCCAAAATTTCAAAAAAAAAAAATATTCAATTCCTCCCATGAGCTAATTGTCTCTGGTTGCAAGTGTTTAAACCAGTATTTGGTATCCCCTTTGAAGGAATGAGATAAGGCCCTCATACAAACATCGTCATGATCTATCTCAAACAAATTTATAAAATATTCAAAATTTTGTATGTGTTTTTCAGCTGTGATGGCATTAGGTTCTCCATCAAACACAGGTAGGTACTTATAGTGTTTTGGAGGAAAATTATGAAGGATGTGAGGTAATTTTAAAGGTATATATATATGCTAAATCTTGGAGGGTGTTGGGATCAAGTACAGGAGGTGAGACATCATCCTTGATTTCATGAGGCTCATCAACTTGGCTATGGTAATCACATGGCTAAGATGTAATATTTTGATCAAAATCAGTGATACAATGAGGAGGTATATGTGCAATTTTAAAAGGAGGATATACAATTGAAAGATTCTCATGATCGTCATTCGAATGCAACAGGTAAAGGAGAATTTATTTAGCATGTTCAGGAAAGGACAAAAGGTAATTAGTAAGAAAAAATATTATGTCTTGGAAAAAACTCAACTTTAGGTACTTGTTTTCTCCCATGATGTCCTTTCATACCTCTGTCAATGGATCTCGTCCTCTAGTGGAGTCTCTGAATTGCATTTGAATCTTGATTGGAGTCGACAAGTGGAAATTTACAACCTTCTTGTGTCTGACTTCTGTCCACTATCATAAATCATGTCTAAACCTTCTTGTTTCTCCTAGGGAAAATGAAACTTTCGTCCCCGGCAACGAAGCCAAAATATTAGCACTCTGTAAATTTGTTGGACTGATAAAAAAAATGACAGAGGTAACCTACAAACCACTTTAGAGCTAGGTGCTAGCCTGATCATCTTAGAGAGGGCTCTCTCCTGTCACTTGGTATTTAACAGATGAGTTTTCTTTAACAAATCAATGGCTAGGTTTTGTTGTTTTGAAGGGTTTTTTATAATTTTGTTGGCAAGGAAGGAGAGGGACACCTAGGGCTATGGAGTCAAAATTTCTGAAAACAAATGGAAGCAATGATTGGTTGGTTGAAATCTCCATAGGATAAAGGTTAAATGAGGCAATGAATCTGAGTTATATATTATAATTTTCAGAGTGTAAGAAGAAAGGAAAAACACATAACTGCATCAGAGCATTAAATAAAATGAATTCTAACTTAGGAAGAACTCAACATAGTTTAAATTGTTTCAACTCAGAGCATCACAAGATGAATTCAGGGCCTTTAACTATCCAATTTAAACAGAAGACAGTGAAAATGAAATCAAGATCACAGGAAATCAATACAAAGAAAGAAGACAAAACTCAGACCACCACCATTAGAATCTTTTCATGGAGATTTCAAGACACCTGCATGTGCATTTTATTCTGCTACAAAAAACTACATTCAAGTTCCATATAGCTAAAATCGTGCCCTTGCACTTCTGCAAACCCTTAATACATTTGGAAGTCATAATATTTATACGAGCTGAGTTTCCTTCGGTTTGAAACCGATTACAGTGATTACAAAGAAACGTTTCGGTTTTGAAACCGATTACAAAGATTAAAATGAAAAGTTTCAGTTCTGAAACCGATTACAATGATCAACAAGAAACGTTTCTTGATCTGGATTATGGCTTCTATGGCATTTCAGTCCCTCTCTTCACCCTCTAAATCTGTCTCGACCCTTCATGTGATTCACTTTCTTTCATTGGCATTTGGACATCATTTAACAGGCCCTGGAAAATTGCATTTTGTCTTACCCAGCCGGATTATCTCCTTCCATTTCAAGTCAGGAAATCCTTTGTCTCAGATTTAATTCTATGCCTGGAAACGAGAGGAACTGATGAACCAAGTTAGTGTATTGTTGATTTTTCCATTTTTAGGGGGAGCGAGAAAGTGGTTTGAGGAAACCCTCTTTTCATCCTGAAATGCACCTGGCGATGCCATGTACCCCCGATAGAAAACCGTGGTTTACATTTCGGGACCGCTCTCCAAAGTTAACCCCCGCGCAGCTTCGCCCCTCGAAATCGTTCTCGACCATTGATATTGAGAGATCATGATCCACGAAATTTTGGACCCGATTAGCTTAGCATTCTTGCCAGATTTATCCCTTTCCCACCGTATTTAACCCATTTCCTAGTTTATCAGGCTTCCAAATCGATTTAGCATTCTGCTAGATTTTGAAATCTTGATTTCACACAATAAAAATTTGATGGTGATGAACAAATAGCTCGTTGGAAATGTATTGATGAGGATATTCATTTAGTGGGCTCAATCAGAGCCTTTATTTATTTTTTAGGTTCATGATCGCGAAAAAACATCGTTTGGGCCCTCAAAATTGCCCTAGAAGTTCAGGAACTGAAAAAGTACTAAAAATAGTAAGTTGCCAAAAAATGTTCTAATTCATTTGGACAAGGTGGGTGGCCAACGAGATCCTCTGGGATCAAATCCTCCCCCCTTAGGAAGCAATGGTCTCCATTGCGCTGATTTTCCCCATCAAATGAGGAAATTTCTATTGAATTTGGTCCCAGGTGAGCCACTTGCCTTCGTGCATAAGCTTCCCTTCTTTGACAACCCGATAAAGTTGGATCCTCTGTTGGCGAGTGCCCTTGACCTGTGTGTCCATGATATGATCAGTGGATGCATGTTCCATATGTTATCTCTCTTTCTGTATTGAGCAATTTCAAAGACAAATTTTCTCTACGGGAACTTCCGATAGCGCCTTCAAAAAAAGAAAAAAAAATTGTAATAGATGCTCAGAATTCCAAATGAAAGAATTTGAGTGAAAGCTTGTTATTTTCAAGTATTATATGCTTTCTATTAAATCATTTGGGATATTTTTTTTAAAAATTTTGCCAAAAAAATATTGGCTCCTTTGGGCTAATCTCCAATTTATTCGATATGTCATCATCAAAGAACCCAAGAGCTACACCAAGGATTGAGCACCAACTACCGAGTTAAACCACAAAGACCAAGCGACAAATCCAAGGGATAGATCTCTTCTAATTCCGTTCCTTCATATTTAAATTCGGCTTCATCCTCTTCAATCAAATTATTGCAAATAAATTGAATGGAATAATCAATTTTATAGTTGTCAAGGCATCGAGCTTTGGGAAAAAAAAGAGAAACTCTTCTCCAGGGTATTGCTATTCTTACAAGTTCTATCACAAACCATGATATTCTTGTTATAAAGGATAAACCCATTGAAATTGAAACTAAGAAGGAGTTGTCTCGTATTCATGAAGGGGAGGAGAATTAACGCCTATGGCAGTGCTCGACAACAACTCACACCAGGCATCCAATCCAACTGCCAGGTGTGACGAGAGTATTGAGCCTTTGCAAAACAAATAGAAACCCTATGTGCTGAGATGTCAAGGATTTGGAAGTTCTATAACAATATTAAGGGAGATGGTGCATGTTTTTCCGATGGTTGTTTTCTATTCCCTCAGAGTTATGGCTTGGAGAAGAAATTTAAAGAAAGTCTGTATGAAGACTTAGAATAGTTACCATTGAATTTCACCATATCATCAAGTCTTCTCATATCTTCACTAAGGATCATTATTAGCACTTCATCTATCATTCGCTGCGAGGTTCAAAGTTTTTGCATTCTGCCAATGTGTTGTATAGAGATTTAAATCCAAGGCACCTAAATTACTTCTATTCTGTGAAGAGTTCCAAATGGAAAACACACATTTTTC
>SNQJ01S0019499.1:14414-32991 GCA_010110895.2 Picea sitchensis | reverse complement strand
GCTATGTTCAAATTTGAGTCTTTAACACATAGATCCACAGTGTATTTTTGGTGGCTATGTTCAGATTTGAGTCATATTGGCATGGATCCACAGTGTATGTTTGGTGGCCATGACCTGTCTTACTTGACATGGATCTTTGCATGGATCTTAATTCATTTGTATTCTGAGTATGGGAATGCCTACCTCAGTGATGATATATTATTGTACTGTATTTCCTTATTTGTTGGCAGGTTTTCGACCGACTGTTCCTTGTTCCCTACACACACTCAACAAAGTATTTCAGCTATCACTCTGTTCTAACTTCATACTTTGGGGGGCTCTCTGTTACACATTATTTTTGTCATCCCTATGACCATTAATGATGTAAACCTATCTGTTGCCTTCAGAGGGGTCAGTGGCCTGAGTTCCTGAAGAGAGAAGGGAGAAGAAATTTTCCTGAGAAAAGAAGTTGCATTTTCCTTTATAAAAGCCCTGTAAAAAAGGAAGTTCGCAGGTTGCTATATAGGCAGGGTGCGAGAATGTCTAATTCTCGCAGGTTGCACCATAGCTAGGGTGCGATATGTTCACAGGTTGCTCTATAGGCAGGGTGCGAGAATGCCTACACGTGGGAAAAACAAGTGTTTTCTCGAATCTTCTAGAAGGAGAAACTTCTATGGTGAGGTGGCATCTGAATGGTTTGGATATTACTCGCTTTCATGACTTAGTGGGATCATCCTAACCTCCTCACCTTATACTCTTCAACTTATAAAAGGAGAGGAGTTCTCATGGAGAAAGTTAGCTTTGGTTAGCTTTGGAGCTTTTGGGATTAGCTTGGATTGGATTGAGTTTTGTAGATTTTTAGCTTGGCTAGATGAGCCACTTTGTCAAGATAGATTGTGAATATTATCATATATGTGCTCTCAGAATTATTTGAGTGAAAGTGTGTGGGGAATAAAGGACAGTTGGAAGGAACCTTACGACATCAAGGCCATGGTTGTAATCTCTCTTTCACATTTAATATGATACAGTAATATGATTCTTTCCTATAAATCTTGTTGTATTTTATTGTATGATTCCTTAATCACATACATAGGTTTATATTGAGTTTATGCTATTGCTATCACTTTGTATGGTTGCATTCTTTTGTAGGATCATCATTGTATGAGCGTTGGAACGGAGCTAGGATGGAGATGGCAAGAGGAAGCGACATTTAAACGGTATGTCACCCATCCCTCTTTGGTTAGTAAATTCAATATTTAAACTTTAAGGAAAGCATCATGTTCTGGCGTGTTTTGTTCTAGATCTAGGTGGATCTAGGGAGATCAATTAGTGTCCGCACCTACCGATTTTTTCGATAATAATGTGTGATGTTCCAATCTAACATTTAATTTTCTGATGAATCCCTAATCATATTAAGTTCTATCGATATATGTCTATATTCTAAGAAGTCAAAATATCTCTTGAGACGATGAACACTTAGATAGAGACGTAGAAAAACTAGATTACGAACAGTGTATTCACGGTTAATTTGATGGACCACGAATTGAGAATAAAGGTTGATAATCAATTGAGATATACTTAAAGAAGAAGCTTTGGTTAAAATTCCAACTATGACATGATATTATGTAATGTTATTGGTTGCAGGTCCAAGGCAAATTACTCATGAACCCACTAACTCACCAGAATGGTAGATGACCCAAGTTGCAGAAGCTATGTTTTGGGTATGTCGACCAGCTCCATCCACAAATCTGAAATAGATAGTAAAGGATGTTGTCATCAGCACATTCAAGAACAAAGAAAAGTATAAGTAGCTTAACAAATGGGGAAAAACTCGCACATGAAAAAGTAAAGACACACCAAACCAAAAACATATAGTACAATAATGTACAAAGCACACATGCGAGACATTCTATGCATAGTACTTTTTCAGGTAAATCCCATTTCAGGGCTCACTGAAAGATAATCCATCGTAATCCACTAACTCGTAGGTGCCTCTATGTATCACATGCTTCACGATGTATGGACCATGCCACATAGGTTCTAACTTACCTGCACTAAGTTTTTCATGATCTTAGTCATAGACCAAGACCATATCTCTTTCTGGGAAAGCGTGAGGTTGAATAGAATTATCGTATTGAGTTTTGATGTGTTTTTGATATGTCTCGTTAATGAGAGTAGCATCACGACGAGTTTCATCCAACTTCGTTATATATAAAAATCATTCTTCTTAGGTAGAAGTATGGGATAGGAGCTCTACAGTGATTTTCAGATATGTAATCTCGCAGTCAATAGGCAACACTGCTTCCAACCCATATACCAACTGGAAGGGTGTAAATCTAGTGGCGGTTTTAACTTAAGTATGATAAGCCCAGAGTGTTGAGAAGAGTTGAAAATGCCAAGATGTTTTTTTCACCCCCACCATGCATTGAAGAATAGTCTTTAGGACTTTGTTGATGGCTTCAAATTGTCCATTATACTGAGGATAGTAAGGGGTTGAATTTTCATGACGAAAACCCAACTTGGTGCGTAATTCACCCATCATCTAATTTTGGAAATGGGATCCATGATCGGTTACAATAGTTTGTGGGACTCCAAAGTGAGTGATGATGTGATTGAACATGAAAAGTGATGCAGTTCAGCCATAATTAAGAAATGTATGCATAGCCTCAAACCATTTAGTTAAATAATCGACTGTGACGATAATATAACCATACCCCCTGGATGAGGTAGGATTACATTGCATGAAATTGATACCCCATTTTGCAAAGGGGTCGATGGAGACAATTGGATAGAGTGGAGTTGGGTGGGTACATGATTTCTTCTGAAAAAATTGACAGGGTGGGAATTTTTTAACGGCCTCATTGCAGTCTTCGAATATGGAAGGCCAAAAATAACTGGCACGTAATATTTTTTGGGTTGTATCCATCCTAGAAACATGACCGCCACAATCTCCAAGGTGAAATTCATTTAAAACGCGCTCATTCTCTTCATGGTTTAATAAACTTTGTAGAACAATGTTAATACCTCGGTGATACAAAGTGTCACCAATGATAAGGTAGTACCTTGAATGGTGTCTGATGCAATGTCACTCGTCACGTGAAATACCTAGCTAGAAGAATTGGGTATGGAGATATATAAGAATGTCTCCATACCATGGGTTAGACGTACTCGTGAGGAACAGTGACTCATCTGAAAGGGAATCACTAGGCTCAATATCATAATTAGTATGGGGAAGATCGCAAGTTAATTCAACAAAAACCAATGATTTCTTTTCTTTGGATTTGGAAAACTTGAGATCTAATTCTTGGAGAATGACGATCCATTTTGAATATTTTCCCCCAAGCACTTGAAAATTCAAGATGTGGTACATGGGGTTCGAGTTAGCAATGATCATGGTAGTGCGAAGCAAAATATAGTGTTGAAACCTTTGGACAACAATTACTGCCACTAAATCCAACTTTTCAACATGTGAATAATGGAGTTCAAGACGCGAAAGGCTTTTACTTAAATAGTAGATCACATGTTTTGCACCGTCATCGTCCTCTTGTACTAACACCATGGCAGTAGTGGAAGCAAAGGAAGCCAAATAAAGGATGTAATCTCTCGCATAGTTGGGGGGATGTAACAACGGTGTATTCGTTAAAGCATGTTTGAGATCATCAAATGACCGTTGAGCAGTTGCATCCAAGATAAAAGGGGAATCCTTTTGCAGTAATATCATGAATCATTTGGTAATTTCAACATAATTTCATATAAAACAGCGTAGAAAGTTTTCCTTCCCTTGCAAACTTTGAAGTTGGGTAATATTGTTGGGAGAAGGTAAAGCAATAATAGCTTTAACTTTTAAGGGATCCACCCTAATCCCATATTCAGACACTATGAAGCCAAGGAGTCTCCTTGATTCAACAACAAAAATAAATTTATGGGGGTTCAAATGTATGTTGTAATGCTTACATCTAATAAATATTGCTCTTATATGATCAATATGATCTTGTTGACGAGTTGAATGAGCTATAAATTCATTGAGATAAGGTTCAACAATACGTTTGATGTCATGGAAATCATACGACATAACCCATTGAAAAGTCGCTCTGGCATTTTTAAGGAAAAAAGGTAATTTTCGATAGGCGAAATTCCCCCATGGGAAGATGAAGGATGTTTTGTGTTGATCACCGGGTAAAATATTGATCTGGTTATAGCCAAAGAATCCATCCATAAAAGAGAAAATGATGCTTTCATCGTAATTATCGATAATTTGGTCGATAAAGGGCATAGGGTAATTTTCCTTTGGACAAGCCTTATTAATATCCCTATAGTCGACACAAAAATTAATTGTCCCTTGTTTCTTGGTGACCAGAACGATTTTGGAAACCCATTCAGTTAGAGGCACGGGATAAAGAAAACCATATTTCAATAACTTTTCTACTTTCTCCTTGATTGTCATAGTTTTCTTGGGATGAACATGGAGAAGTTTATGTCTTACAGGTTTAACTCCAAGGTAATTTTTTATTTCATACACAAAAATCGAAGGGTCGATCCCTAGCATTTCTTCATAGCTCCAGGTGAAAATGTCGCGGAATTATTTGAACAAGGCGATGTAATTTTCAATCTCTTCAGTTGAACAGTTTGCACCTAGTTTTATGTTTTCCACAACACCTTCTTTTGTGGATATGTCAACACTGATTGTTTGAGATATGTTTCCCAAATTTCCCTCAGAGATTGTATCCTGAGTGAGTATCGAAAGTTGGGGAGCATCAACAATATCGGTGGGAAAGATAGATGAAATATATTTCTCAATTTCACCCAAACTGGGAGGAAAGGATGAGCGATGGTGGTTTCCATCCCATGGTGTCTCCTCAATATTAAGCATTTCCATAATGGATTCATCGAATGGAAAAATCCATAGGATGTAATCAAAATTGGAGGATAGGGAATCTAACCAATATGGGAACCAATAGGAATTAGATGCCAGCAGATGTTGGTCATCGGGTGAAGGAGAGGCAGATTCAATGGCGTCATACTCGGCCTCTGTAGGACTAAGTGGCATAGTGTCACCTAGTGTATTGAATTCTAAGGGACTAGGTATGATCCATGGATCATATGATTTGAGGGATTGATGTACCATAGTCAAAATCACATTAACCATTATGATATGTTACGTAGTTGGAGGAAGAGGTGTGGGGAAATTTCCCATGAGCAAAGAATATTTCAGTAAACCTACCCCTACACTTTCATAAGGAATATTTGAATCCCCAACAAATTGAATATCATTGGTTCTTTGAGTGTGAGCATCAGGGGTGCGGTAATCTAATTGATCGATATTCATTATTTTTCCTTGAAGAGGAAACTTAACGCATCAAAAAACTGATGAAGCGACAACAGTCATTGCATAAAACCAACTTCCTCCAAGAAATAAGTTATACTCTAGAGGAGCGTTGACTACTTCTACATCGACAAAAAAAAATTCCCCCCCGGTTGAATGGCTAATGATTGTAACAGTCCATGAGGTTTGAAACCTCTTCCATCAAATTCTTTTAACATGGTTGGAGATTGATTAAGACTAGGTGATTTTAGGCCTTTCCAATAGGCTAAGGACATGACCCATGTTGATTCTCCCTCATCCAAGATAGTGTGATGAATATGTTGATTATGAATAACAACATCAATTTGGAATGCAAGTTAGTGAGAGAGTCTTGATTTATAATTGTCCAAGTTAAACATGATATTGTTGGATGACTCGAGATCTATAGCTCTGATGGATTCCAATAGAGTCCTATGTTAGCTAGGGAATTTTTTCATAAATTCGAGAGCCAACATCGCACAAGGTGATTGGGCCAAATCTTCAACAATGTTGTAGTTCTTGGAAGCAAGAGAGCTAGGATTAAAGGTCAAATTTCGGATAGTACTCTTGAGTGGATGTAATATAGAGTCAAAATTAGATTTCTCAATCTAGAGAGGTCCAAATGGAGGAGTAACTGAATTGGAAGGTGGATCAATCGTAGTTCCATTAGTTATGCTTTCCTTACTAGGTTTGTCTGGGGGTGCGTCATATGTCATAGTTCAAGTGGTCAAATATAAACCATTAAACATATAAATATGTACACTTGATGAAGCATCCTTGTTAGTAGGATCACATAGGTTTCCTCTTGCGGAGGTGTAGGATTTTGTGCGACCAGTGATTACTGCTATGGAAAAGGATGTGTTAAAACAACGGGTTTAAAATTTCCTTTAAATAATTTAGATACTTCTTCCTGGAGAGGAAAATATCGTGTGTAATGATCTTCAACACAGATGAGACATGGAAATTTCAGTTTGCATTGTGGTTGTTTTTCAGCAGCAGGTGGTTGTGCTTGTATTTTTTTATTTTCAATTTGATTATTATTTTTCTTGGGTTTATTCTTATTTTTATTTTTTCCCCTAATTCTGGTGGTGAAGCGGATAGAACTGCATTCACTTAGGATACTTTAGTAGGGGTGAAATTTGATGAGAGAGGATTATGCATTGTAGTTGAGTGAGTTATTGAATGATTGGTTGTGCCAGTCAATTGTGATATGGGTTGGGTTTTGACAGAACCGATAACACCATCTGAGTGACCGGTGGAGGATGGTTTCGATGGATCAGTTGATGTGTGGGGATCGTTTGGTATAAGTTCATACAAACTACCAGATTGGGAATAAACCAGATCCAAATACTAGGCATGAGCGATGTCTTCCTCTTATGTAACTACACCACCCATTGCTATATCAATAGCAATAGGAGGTAATAGATATTTTGTGAACCATTTATCCAACAACTGGTCAGGAATGGTAGCTTTTATTAACTGTCATCGTCATCATCTCCATTCATGAATATGATCATAAATATGTACAGAGTTAGTCTAACGAAGGGAGGTCAAGAGTTCCGTGCCGGTTTCGTATCCGATGGGAAATTGGAAATGGGTGAGGAAATCCATGGCAAGTGAATTGAAATCTTGAAAATTTACGCGTTGTAACTCAATGTACCATTTTTTCATTGAACCCATAAGAGTACGCTGGAAAAGACGCAAATGAATAGAGTCATCCATCGATGAGTTTGATGAACAACACATATGAAACTTCATGAAGTGGTTATTTGGGTCTTCTCCAAGTTTGTCGTCAAATTTTGGAATATCAAATGGTAATTTGGCTGGAATTACTGGCCAAAAATGGGAGTGTAATATGGGATTGTTTGTTAATATCAACAGATCCGGTAGATCTAAAGTAGCTAAGAAAGGTAACTTCTTATTAGCTTGAGGATGATACTGGTGAGGCATAGGAACACCAGTAGGACCGTAAATTGGTTGTGGTGGATATTTGTATCCAGAAGGTCCTCCCATATGTGTTTGTTGTGCATTTTGGCCAGCAAATGTGGGATTCATGTTTTTGAGGAATTTTCATAAAAGGTGAAGGAAAACCCATTTGTCCCTGGGGAGGATAACTGTATCCCAAGGGAGGATAGATAGTTTGACCTTGAGGTAGGTAACCAATTTTCCCTTGAGGAGGCTAACCAGGTTGACCGTGAGGAGGGTACATAGGTTGATTCTGAGGGGGGGTAACTGATTTGACTCTGTGGAGGAAAATATGATTGGCCTTGAGGACCCCAAGTGGGATTTGGGAAACCTGGGAAGGGTTGTCCAGAATATAGTCCAGAAGGATTGGGATTTAGATATCCTCCCTGCAGGTTGGGATTTGAATATCCTCCCTGATACGGTTTATTAAAAGGTCCTCTATGGGGTGGTCCCTGGGATTGTTATAAGTTTCCGACAGAAGAAGTTTGAAATTTGCCCCCTGCCATAGGTTGGATAACAACCAGGATTTGTCCAGTGAATGGGTGTTTCCCCCTGGTTAGGATTTTTCCACTAAATGAGGGTTTCCCCCAATCAGGATTTGTCCACTAGCCTAGGGTTGGCCCCCAAGAGGGATTTGTCCGCTAATGGAGGATTTCCCCCCAGTAGGGACTTGTCCTACAGTCGGGTTTTGTGGTATGATAGGTTTTTTCATTCTATGATGTGAAGGTGTCCCAACAGGATTTTTTGGCATATATGAAGATGTTTCTTGAAGAGGGATGGTAGGTGTAACTATCACGGTACTTTGCAAATGAATAGGTAACAAAAATTATGTTTCACTCATTAATTTTCCTGAAGTAGTAGCAATATTGAGTGTTTTTCTGGTAGGATGGTCAGCGTACTAACTCGATGGTCCTGTGTTCATACCTATGGAGACAGATGTATGTGGAGGGTTAAAGAGTGGTCGATTAAATTAATTTTTCATAAATATCAAGAACCGATGGAGTTCTCCATATAGGATAAACAAGAGTTTGATGTGGATTTACCATTTTAGTAGAGTGAACATGTGTAGTATATTCTTCATTTAGATTTGGTTGTTCAGGTTCCATGTCACCTTCTTCATATGGCATTGATGGTATCATAGGATAATATTCAAATATGATGTTTCATGAGGAGTCTACTTGGAGAAGAATTGGATCCTGAGGGTTTTTCAAAGTCGGGTTTGCAGGAGGGTAGGACCTTCCTGAACTACTACTATATCTCCCTCAATATTTTCGATCAAAGGAGTAGCAGCACTCCCAACGTCTGAATAGTTTTCGACCTCTTCACGGTAAGTGTCTTCAGGTGAGTTAGGAGGTATGGTTTCATAGCCTTCTATAGGAAACCCTCGCATCCTATGTGATTGACAAATACCTTTATCATCCAGAGTACCAATTTTAAGGACAACTAGTGTGAACAAACAACATTCGCTAAAAAATCTAGAAAACCAACAAGAAAAAACAATAAATTATTCCAATGAATGTACTAGTTGGTGATGACATCCAACATCTCAAGGACAAAGTGAGAAGGGGATAGGATTGAGTGGGTGGATAAGTTACATTGGAGGCATGCTTAACAAATTTACACCTTGGTGAAAGTTCCCCCACGAGTTACCCTCCAAGCAGCTTGAGTGGGTTTGACCAACGTCTGATCAGTGTATAAAAAAGACTTCCCTTGCTCGTCACCTCATGTAAAGACCCTAAATATTATGGCCACTAAGGTTACCAACTCGCAGTCAGCCTTTGGGCGGGTATAGTCGACAGTTAGGTCCGAACGTATGGGCAAGATATCAAGTCTGAAATTCTTCAAGAGAACTTAGGAAAAATGGATCGATAAACTCCTGAGGACCCCGAATGGATACAGAATTCACGAAGCTCTGAGACCAAATGAAAATAATTGATTCTCAAGAAGAACCCCCAATATACGATCGTTCTACTATGATTGGTTAATACTTGGAGGGATAATCTATTTTTCTCTCCCACACGCGCCCTCATGTTTAACCATTGTGTGAGAGGGGGATCCCATCTATGCTTATACAAAGGTTGGATTTTCTCTCCATATCACAAGATTCTTTGTTTTTATTGAATGATTTGGAGAGTTATCCTCACAACCTATTCCAAAGATCTATTCCTAGTCTATTGTTGGTGTAAAGATCTAAAAATAAAAGTTTCTAGTTCAATTTTAATTCGCACTTATTTTCGTGGTTGTTCGTTACTCAAGGGTGAATGATAGTGAAACTGATGATGTTTTGAGACTCGACTCCAACAAAAGGTAAAAATAATGAGATGCAAGTTTATTTTCAATGAACTTCTAGTTACGGGAAGGAGAAGATTTTCTTTTTATTTTCATCACTAAGAAACACACAAAAGAAATGAAAAACGTTTATGCTATTAGTTCTCAAAAAATAATTCACACCTTTGCCAAATTATCAAAAATAAAAACCTTTCAATATGCATATAAATCCTTCTTTGTTCGATATTATATGCAAACAATGATGTTCATCTAATGCTTCGTTCTTTCACTAATAATGCAATGGTTCACTATAAGGATTGAAAGTAGTATGAAGAAAAAGAGCGTACAAACAAAGATATTCTCAACAATAAACAAGAGACCGAAAGAAAAACAAATATCAAACGACTCAATTAAAGATTCAAAAACACTAAGAAATCAAAAATTCATACTTTATAGTCTTCAAGCATTGATTAAGGTATCAAAGACAAAGAAATCAATAGACTTGTGATCAACAATCTTTCCTATGAGTTCCTCTAATCAATCAAATAATCGAGAAGAGTTGTAAAAAGGGAAACCAAATATGAGAGAGAAAGGGTTGATTTTGCAATCAAGAAAGAAAACACAAACTCAATAAAGACTAAAAATAATGAAGGACATCAAGTTTATAATTATGAGCTAGAGAGAAAGATATAAATACTAGACCCAACAAGCAACAAACTTGAAAATTTCCCTAGAAAGAGGAAATCAACGTTCTGGTTACCAAGACACCTGAGCACTGCAATGCTCCCTAGAATGATCTGGGGGAGCGTTGATCAAGAAACAGTGCCCTGGTTTGAACTGCAGGGGAGGGCTAGTTTTGAAGAAAGTTTGAAAAATACTCAAAAATCTCAATAACTCAGGAAATTTCAGTAAAAGGATCTATAAGACAACTATCAAAGACAAGGAGGATGAAATATTTATACCAAATCAACAAGTAGGATCTAAGGATAGGAAAAAAGTCTTGTACAAACCAAGGGAAGAAAAAATGAAATTTCACTCCCCAATGGAGTCGCCAATTTTTGTTACAGAAATATTTCCCTGCGGATAGATGAACTTTCCCTTGGATTAAAAACCCCTATACCAAGACAGAAAATTACATTTGGACATTACCATTCCTATAGATTCATTTTGTCCATCGAAAAAGAGAGGAGGGGAAGTATGATGTACCATTTTTATGATGTTTGTCCAAGTTGATCCAATCCGCAAGATCCAATCAGTACCTACAATGGACAACAAGAAACAAACGATTATCTCCTACTCTAATGGATTAGACAAAATCAACTTATCTATGCAGATTAAGAAAACCATAGACAATCACATGTAAACACACACTTGAAGGAAATAGGCCAAGTGTATTAATGAGAACTTAGAAGAGAAAACTTACAATCTTTAGATGATGTTGCAGTAGCCTCTCCAAGTGCTCTTTTTCCAAGCCTTTCTCAAAAGATCCACAATCAAAATAACGATGCTTTTTTTTTTTTTTTCTCCTCCTTTTTCACCATGGAAATTCCTCCATTTATAGGATTTTAAAGGTTCAACCACCTTGAGTATATTTGGAATTGTTTGAGGATATGGCTCCATTAGTTGTGATATCTTCCTTAGATGCATCCTGGAGTCAAATTTGAGCCAAACTAACCCAACTCATCCATAGTTGTCTTTAGAGGAAAGTGGGATTTCCTCCAAGATTCCCTCAACCAAATCAGTTCTCCCTTAAAGTGGTCAACAAAGTGTTGTAACACCCCCTTAATACGGACAAGGAGAGCTAGCGCTCCCTATGTATGAGTAGGGGAGAGTTGATGTTCGAAAATGTCACCAAGATGAGTAATTCCCTAGGTAAAATACTTGTTCCGACTATCATATGATGGGGCTTCTTCCTCTAACATTTTTAGGGGTTGTAGTAAGTTTTTTTATGGTTTCGTTTGAGATGCGACACTTAGGAAAAGTGAATGTGACACTTATGACACTTGCGATAATAAAAGTGCAATACTTGCGACACTTATGACACCTGCGACAATGAAAGTGTGACACGGGAAAAGTGAATGTGGCACTTACAACACTGTTGAAATGAGGAATTTTGATGTGTAACAGAAGAGGAAAATAAAAATAGCCGTTGGGAATAAAATAATGATGCGAGAAATGAAATAGTCGTTAAGGTGACAATAATAAAGATTTTAAGTTTACTTTAAGGTGAAAAAACAATAATATTAGGGAGATATTTGAAAATGAATGTAAGAATGAAAATAATAATACGAATAAATATAATAATAAATAAATGAAAAGGACGTTAAGGTTAAAGAATAGTAATGTTAGGTAGAAGAAATTAAAGAATTAGTTAATAATGAAAAGTGGACCAAATAGGAATAAAAATAATAATAAATAATGGAGAAAGAATGATGGATAAGAGAAATATATTACAAGAACTGAAATGGTTGTTAAGGAGAGAAAGAAAGTTTATGAAAAAACAGGGAAATAAAATGAGAAGAAATTAAATAAATTAAATTAAAATGAGATGAAAATAAATGAAAAATTGAATTAAATATGGAATAAAAAGAAATGAAAAATGATGTGAAAGAAGTAAGTGGGGAAGTTTTGAAAAAAGAGGAGGGGACGTCGAGGGATAAAAAGGGGGGGGAAGAGGCGAGGATAGTCTTATAATAATGTTGATGTGCTTGTTTAACCATAGGCAATGCTACACCATTGTTACCCAACCATAGGCATAAAGCCACCCCATGAGAACATTAACCTTTGACAAAAAGAATGATTCTATTAATCCATACCATAACCAACAGATAACCAAGAGAGAGCACCTTCTCCAAGGGTAGTGAACAAGAAAAAGTACTAGAAATACTGAACAAGATAACACCGTACGACCATAGTTGTTTTTTCTCCTCCTCCAAACTTGCGCAATGTTTCTGGTTTCCTGAGAGTGTGTGAGTGAGTGAACAAATAAGCCAAGATGTCCTCTATTTATAGTGGTTCTGTCACCTGTCTGGGCCGACTTGTCTTCCTGGAGGATTATATATTAATATTATATATTTTTTTGAGCTGACATGTCTTCTATGGTTTTCACACATCTATTTAGGGTTTCTCTTGCTTCCGGAATATTCTATTCTAGTCAAAGGTTACATATGGAGTTCAATTCCTCCCACAACTACTATAATATCAACACTCCCTCTTAGCTAGGGAGGTATTAATGGTCTAAAACATATCCATACATATTCACATGGTATGGGAAAGACTCACATAGTCTTGTAGACCATTCTACAGGTATCATCATCACGTCACACATGGCTACACCCATATGGACTTGTCAATATCATCTAGGGGCCACAACATGATAGAGAACACTAGAGATACACCTCGTTGTGTGTGTCACCATCATCATCATGGGATACACCTGCATTATATGCTCACCCATGGCCACACCCATGTTGTGAGTATTATCATAAGTATCATCATTATTATCAGCATCATCTGGTAGAAATCATCAAATATATATCATCGTACTTTTTCTTGGTATTATTTTGTCATAGAAAATATCACAATATCCATGAGCCTCATTTATCTATATTGATTATCCATATCCACCACTATGTGTCTATCACCTCGGGTCATTCTTGTCCCATGATAAGAATCATGACCTCATCGGAGCCACATTCACCTCATAGTTGATCCTTTCATAGGATCACTCCATGAATGCATTTATCTCGATGCTATCATACATGTGTGTCTAGCACCTCAGGTTTTTCTTGTCCCATGACAAGAATTATGACCACATCAGAGCCAAAAAAACTTCATGGTGATCCTCTCATAGGATCACTCTGTGAATGCATTCAACTTGATGCTATTGGACATGTGGAATTTCACCTCGAGTCTTCAGTCCATAGAAGACTACGTCGGGGCACATCTACTCTGTATGTAGATGTTCCCTAACTCCCATAGTCTGCAACCCAGTTCTTGTGGAGATAGAGTCGACTTGATGCTTATCGGGGCTACTCACCTACTCATGACTTAACTAATCACCTACTCATGAGAGTTTCAAGGCCCGATGCAATTCACACATAGGAGATCCAGAAGCAACTCGAATATTTAGTCCATCGAACATTACAACTAGGCCTATTCCCACATGATCAAGTCCATCTGATCAATCTTGGAATATCGGCATGATGCTTCAGTCATCAATATTCCCCTAGGGAAACATTTTCATTCCTGCCAAGCTTGTCCTAAACATAGGCTTAGTGCAAATGTCATCTATCTTCTCATCTGTGGATAAGTGATGGAGCCTCACTCCTCCTTCCTGCTTCATGTCTCTAATGAAGTCCTACAATATCCTTAGAAAATCCACCCCGCTTCATATCTCGTGTCACTAGCTATGATATATGACTGATTTCTACAGATATCTACTTCCCTGATAGTCTGGAAATCCTGCTCGATCCCAAGATGAAGTAGCACCCCAGGTGATAGAACTGTCTTATGTACTTCCAATCCAAAAATTGTATATCCTGGAAGCCATAATTCATCATTGGATATCAATCATATCTATTTGTACCACAACATAGGTACCTTCATGCTATGTTGTAACCCAATAATATGGTCATGGCTTAGCCATATACTAGCATAAGGTGCTCTCTACAAATCAAATGCCTATCCCTTCACACAACTTCCTTAGATGTGTTGTCATAGGTGTGGCCATGGAATTCCTGTCCATCATGATAAACTTATTTAGTCTCCTCACTAAAGATGTCATCCAGTTCCAACCACGCTTCCAATCCCAATATATCCGGTCAAGATCCTTCATCTCAAACTCTGAAATCAACTCCCTCTATTAGGGAGAATCCTCGAACCATGCTTCTAGTTTTTTCATTCCCCTTTGCATTATGAAAAGTGTTAAGAAACTATGTTGGCTTCTTCTTGATCACTGACTCCCTATGAGTCTGAATCCCTCTCATATTTATCTCTTATGACCTACTCGGAACAAGAAACAAGAAAAAAAAAATCTCCATGGTATCCTCCATGGAATATATCATGCATGGAGTCTAGGTCAGTAACCAAGAACATCACCTAAAGGAGATCAACTTCATCTCGTAAGAAATAAGCATTTACATAAGAAAACTAATATCTCCTAGAGAAGAGATCAACAAGTGTATCTCTAGTATTAATGGGTTAGTATAATGATCATAACTTCAATAGATCAAGATGCAACATAAGATCATAATAATTCCATAACAAATAGAAACATATCAATTTTTAAATAATCAAACTTCGAGTCTTGATCACTGCTTGTTCCTCTGAATGTATTGAATTCAAGATAATTTCTTGGACAAGGTCTCTTGCACATTCCCTGCAAAACAAACTCATGTTCTTGCTAGATGATATAGCTTGAAAATATATACAAGTCCATACCTTTGAAATTTGTAGTATCATTCAGCTTGTCTTCTAATCTAAAACTAGACACCATCTTGAAAAGAAGAGGCTAGAAACTGATCAGAAAGGCTCAATGATTAGAACAAGCTAGAAACCATGAAATTTCAACTTTGACCACAAAATCAATTTTGACCAAAATTCAACATTTGACTTTGACATTGACCAGTCAACCTTTGATTTTGACTTTGACCAAAAACTCAAACTTGAAATTTTTTATGGCTAAGGACACTAGAGGGTGCGCTAGGCTAGGGTGCACTAGAATACCCAAAAATTAGGTCCAATGCTTCATTGAAAGTTCCCAAGAAATTGGGTTTAGGGTTTTCTACAGCTGCAAAATTAGAAACCCTAGTTGCAGCTGCAACTGGTGCTACAACGAGCTTGAAAAGGAACTCTCGATCTACCTTCCAGTGGTAAGATTGTTTTGAAGGTAGGGTAGGCCCATAACTTATTAGAATAATGTTGATGTGCATGTTTAACCATAGACAATGCGACACCATTGTCACCCAACCATAGGCATAAATCCACCCCCAAGCACCTTAACCTTTGATAGAAAGAATTATTCCAGGAATCCATACCATAACCAACAGATAACCAAGAGAGAGCACCTTCTCCAAGGGTAGTGCACAAGAAAAAGTACCAGAAAGACTGAACAAGATAAAATCATACAACTACAATTGTTGTTGTTTCTCCTCCAAACTTGTGCATTGTTTCTGTTTTCCTGAGAGTGTGTGAGTGAGTGAAAAAATTAGCTAAGACATCCTCTATTTATAGTGGTCATGTCACCTGTCTGGGCTGACTTGTCTTCCTAGAGGATAATATCTTAATATTATATATTATGTTGAGCCGACATGTCTTCTAGGGTTTTCACACATCCGTTTAGGGTTTCTCTTGCTTCTGAAATATTTTATTCTAGCCAAAGGTTACATATGGAGTTTAATACCTCACATATCTACCATAATATCAACATGTAGGAGGTGGAAGAAGTTGAAGGAGAGGAGTAGAGGAGGGGAGGGGAGGGTACGAACTAGACCAGAAAATTTTTGGAAAGATTGAGGCCTGAGTTTAGGGAGGGAAAATTAATGGTCAAGGTGATGAATGGTGGGTTTCCAGGATTGGCTCAACTTTTAGCCATATTTGCGGTTGAGGGTGTTAAGGTATTTATTATTTATGGGGCTTCACGAATGAGTCGGGAGGAGTAATATGGGGCATAGGCTAATATTTTGGTTTGGTCAAAGAAGATGAGGTGTTTAGAGTTAAAGGAGTGTTCTCCAATAGCTGATTTGGAAACATAGTTGTGGGCAGTATCAGTGATATGTTCTTTTATCCAAGCTTTAAAGTTTCTACCCATTTGACCTATGTAATATTTTCCACGGGAGCAAGGAATTTGGTAAACACCTGAGCCAAGCATTAGGTCGATTTTGTATTTAGTGGATCTGAAAATTTGTTTAAGGGTTTTCAAGGGTTTGAAAATGGTTTTAATGGTTTTGAAAATGGGTTTGAAATTCTTATCCTCTACCCCGTATGACTCCTCCCGACTCATTCGCGAAGCCCTAGAAATCGAAAAACACCCTAACAACTTCAACCACGAAGATGGCTACAAGTTGAGCCAATCCTGGAAACCCACTATTCATCACCTTGACCATTAATTCTCCTCCCTAAACTCAGGCCTCATTATTTCCAAAAAAAATCTAGTCCAGTTCGTACCCTCCCCTCCTCTACTCCTCTACTCCTCTCCTTCACCTTCTTCCACCTCCTAGCCTCGCCTCTTTTTCCCCACTTTTTATCCCTAGACCTCCCCTCCTCTTTTTTCAAAAATTCCCCACTTACTTCTTTCACATCATTTTTCATTTCTTTTTATTCCATATTTAGTTCAATTTAATTCAATTTTTCATTTCTTTTCATCTCATTTTAATGCAATTTATTTAATTTCTTCTCATTTAATTTCCCTATTTTTTTGTAAACTTTATTTCTCTCCTTAACAACCATTTCAGCTCTGCAATATATTTCTCTTATCCATCATTCTTTCAGCTTTAAGTCTTTCTCCATTATTTATTATTATTTTCATTCCTATTTGGTCCACTTTTCATTCTTAACTAATTATTTAATTTCTCGCACCTAACATTACAATTATTTAACCTTAATGTCCTTTTCATTTCTTTATTATTATATTTCTTCGTATTATTATTTTCATTCTTAAATTTATTTTCAAATATCTCCCTAATATTATTATTTTTTCACCTTAAATTCAACTTTAAATTGACTTTAAATCTTTATTATTCTCACCTTAATGTCTATTTCAATTCTCAGGTCATTATTTTATTCTCAATGACTATTTTAATTTTCCCCTTCCCTCGATGGTCACCCTCCCCTTAATCTATAAAGACAAACTGCTACATCTCAAGAAAAAAATACAAAACAGTGAACATTTGGAAATACATAACAAACTCAGATATACCACTTTCTTTGAACATGTGATGGGCATTGTCAATGCATGAAATTGTGCTAGAAATTCACTAACACAAACTATATTGGTTGTGAAGGCACTAGATGTAGATGTCGAACTAATGTTCTTGAAGAGAAAAAACATCCTTGATTATGACTTAGATCCCTAGACAGTATACCAGTTGTAACCCCTCCTTAGACAAGATATATGCTTCCCTATTAAGGTCTCTCTAGACATGTTCAAATGAAACTGTGTTAAAAACATACAATGACGATTTAACTTCATTGAAGGTTCACTACTACATATGGGCGGATTATTCCACGAAATGTTTCCATGTTTCCATTATTTTCATGTTTTTTTTAAATAGGGCGGGATTTTCGTGGATATTGCCACGAAAGTTCGTCGATATAGCTATGAATAGTTTTTTTAACTTGGTCGGGATTGTCATCGCTATAGCAACAAAGTTTTGTCGCTATTGCCACGAAAATTCATCGCTATTGCAACAAAAAATTTGCCTATCTCATTGGTCGGTGTTAACGGCTAGTTGACTAGTTGATCGATATATACCTGACTTTAAGAGACTTTGTGACGCAATTTCTATAGTTGTGACACTGTTCGTGGCTTTTGTTTGAGCTGTTTATTTTTTCCGTCACCCACCGGTTGAACAAATCCGATTCTCGATCTGCATAGCTCGGATTTTGAACTTGCAAGGTTAGTATGTTTTTTTTATTGATGTACTCATTTAACTTGTAATTTTTTGTTCAAATGTCCAAATTTCATGTAGCTTGTTTTTTGCTTGAGAATATATTATATGTGTAGTACCATATTTCATGTCTTTGGTTTTCGGATCTAGTTAGTATATTCTATGGAAAAGGGTATGTGGATTCCATAATATTCTAGGTTTATGGAATCCACATACCTTTTCCCCTTCAATTGTAGCTAGAATGTCTCTCTCTTTTCATTGATAAAGATATGGAAGTGCTCTTGAAACTCAACCCTTATCGGTGAAATGATAGTAATTGATTGTCATTTTATTCTCTCTTTTATTTTTAAGAACTAACAAAAAAACACCAACAAAACTTGATTGAAGCTTTGATACCACTTGTTACATCCCTAGT